>JAZKJV010001042.1:600000-825749 GCA_037367405.1 Ottelia alismoides | reverse complement strand
TGTTAATCGTGCTATTCACAAGCAAGTCCCTGTCAGGCTGGAGACCACGTGCAAGTCACGAGTTTTCCGGTGAATTTTTGTGCGAAAAGCCCTCAGACTCTGCCTATCTCAAACAGGACCAGATTGAGCTGCTCACGTGTCACAGCACGCGTATACTTGGAACTTTTGCGCGCATCCCCTCGGACTCCTGATTATTGCATTTCACGTCTATCTTTCCTATTATTACACTTATACCCCTGTAATCTGTATATACAGCCCTATACATATCAAAACACCTTAAAAATGTCAAAATATTTTTAAAAGCTAATAAAAGTTGTAAGTAGTATATTTCATTATATTTTGCATAATAAACTCAAAACAAAATAAAAAAAATTAAATAATAAACCAATAAAAAATACAAATACACAAAAATTGATAAAAACTTGTGGAATTCATAATTAACTCAAGAAAAATCCTCTAAAACGCACAATATATCATTTTGAAGGGAATTTCATCTACTTTCTACAGAAAATACAATAAAAATATTTTCGCATTATTTTCACCCTTAAAACTTACAAAAACTTCACTGTTTTCAATAAAAAATACATTCTTCACCTCAAAAGTAAACCAAATACCATAAAAAGTTTAAAAACCCTTCTAAAAACCCATAAAAACATTAAAAACATTAAACACATAAAAATAAAAAAAATAAAAAAACATTTTCTAATAATAAAAAAATCATAAAATAATTAAAAATTACAAAAACAATATAAAATCAATTAAAAATCAACTAAAAATTCAGAAAAATTCTTTAAAACAAAATAAAAATTAGGAGACTATTTTGCCTAAGCTTTCTTCTTCGATTACCCCTAGTTCTAAACAGTTTGCCTCCCTGAGTTCGACACTCCCGTACAAATCACCATACACATTTGTTTAGGAGTATAAATAAAAAAAATAAAAGAAGATTAATTCACGTTAATCTTTTCTGACAAAATTCACCTGGTCGATACAACGACCAAGATACTTTTTCTCTGATTTCTTCGCAGGGATTCGAGAAGCTTACCAGGTGGTGTTTTCAAGCGCATCCATGGAGAATATCACATATGTGTGTGTTACTATTAACCAAAGTAAAAGAAAGAGGATCTTCCTTGAACATATTCATGAAACATGATAAGGGTGTGTGTGTATCCTTTAAGAGCACCAACCTTGAAGATTGTCACCAAGAGCAACACCTTATTGTTACTATTGTATACATCTATATTAAGGTATGAAGTTCAAGACATAGTTCGCTTCATACCTGTGGGGGGTAAAAATAGTAAACTCAAATAGAGGTTTAAATGAAAGGCATTGATGAATCCATGATTCAACGTATTTATTCTTTTATTTTAGCTAAAATCATTGGTAAAACACATGTATATATTCATTAATTATCATTATTTGCCATTCATCATTGATTTGTTAATAATGTATATCTATCATTATTTTTAACCAAAATAAAAGAATAAAGAAGAAAAGAAAAAGAAAAGAAATAAAGAAGGATGTATTTATGGAATAAATTCAGACTGAGTGGAATCCCGAGAGAAGGTCAAGACTTGACCTGATCGCCAAGGAATAAAGTAGGGGGAAATAGTGTTTATAACTTATAAAAATCAAGAAAATCAAATCTCACATGTATATATTCATCATTTTTGACCTTGTACATATTTTCACCTATTTAATTCATCGAAAAATAACCTCAAATAAAAATAGTTCTTTATTGAATGGTGTTTGTAATTTATTTAACCAATAAACAAATAATTACAATGAACCTAAAAAGCCTAAAAGTCCAACTTCCCATGTTCATAATCATTTATAGAAAACTCCAAATTGACCAAACTCAGTTTAAAATTTTGTTTTGTAACTAATATTATTTATTAAAAATATCAAAAAAGTCATGGAATAAATCGTGTGAGTTTTTGGCGTTTGGACCCCTTTGTCTATATGTACACTATGTATATAAAATTTCGTTGTTTTCTATTTAATTATTCGTAATTCCAATTAACTTAATTCTTTTTTAAATTGTTTTTAAAAATCACTAGAAAAATACAAAATATAACTTAAAAATAAATTTGAATAAATACCAATAAATCTCAAAATCTAAAAGCCGTAAAGCCTAACTTCCGAACCCCATAACTCGGTCATATGAACTCCGATTTGAGTGTACTCAGTTTTAAAGTTCATTTTATAAAATTATCTATAAAATAAGATTAGTTTCACTAGAGTTAAAAATGCAAAAAGTAGGTTTTGGGACCCTATCGGTATACTTGTAATTATGTGTATACATATATAAATTGTATATATTTTTATTTATTTATTTTAATGTATATTTGTGCACATGTTGCATTTTTAAATGTTTTGTATATACTTATTTAATTATATAAAAAATTGAAATTAATCAAAAATAAAATAATCTATTTATTATATAAATATAATGTACCTAGCTTGTATATACTTGTATTTATTTGTACAATTAAATTAATCAATAAAAATCAAATAAAAATGTATTTAAAATCCTTAATTTATTCTATAAATAAATAAAATATTATATTATGTAATTATTTGTAAAAAAATTCATTTGTTGTATATATAAGTATTTTATACCTATTAGTAAAGGTTTTTATCTATTCTACCTTATTTATTTATTTATTTATTTAATACAAATAACCATAAATTTTTTTATTAAATTATTAACATTGTTCATTTTAATTATTTTTACTTTAAAATTATTTTCTATTTTATTTAAATTTATTTAAATAGTCGATTTCCTATTGGTCCAATTGGGATCGTTGACCAGCTAGTCAACTCCTCTTCCTCGGCTTGGGTCTGATTCCATCCCTCTGGCCCTTACGACCCGACTCTACCACCCTTCTCACCCGAATATTCAGCCCATTTGCTCCTTGTCCATTCATCATCCACGCTGGCAATTCAGATTCTTCTAGTCTAATAATTTCTCGTACGCATTTTTCGATCTTTCTAGACCCTCGCCAGTCCTTATAAATTCACATCCAATCCTGCCAGCCCCAAGTGATCGGTCTTCGCCACTTTCTCTGGCCTCTAGAAGCCCCAAGGCTGATCCTAGCGTGGTCGGGATTACTCCACTGCGTTCAAGCCTCTCTGGCCTCCCGCACCTGGATTGAGGCAATGACCCTTTCGATTCCATCTCTGACATCCGTCACATCTTTTTGCACTTTCAGGTACCTTTCATTTCTTCTCATTTCATCATATTTACCGACCCGAGGTAGTGTGAAGCAACCTGATTCTAGGCCTCCGATTATCAGATCGGAGGCCCAATTACCTTGATTATCCACAGTGATTTGATCCCACTCATCGCCACCTTTGTTTAATGACTTGTTCTCCCTTGGATATGCTCTTACGTTGGGTTTGAGGGCTGATCTCCATCCTCCACCATCGTCGAAGATCAGTAGCCATCCACCTCCAATTCTTTTGATTTCAAAAATTAATAACCCTAGTCAGAGCACTGCCTCCGAGCTCTAAATAACCTTGCAGGTACAGGTGCACGAGGGATAGCCCACTTAACCCTCATCTGACCAGGCGAAGCAGCTCCAGGAGCACCATCTTCCAGATCCACATTTAGCCGTGATCTGGACCATCTGAGACCACTTTTGATGTGGAATCCTTCCAACTCCCCTCTAGGACCTTTAACAGGTCAATTCGAGCACTATAATAGCAGATATCGGTGAACGAAGTCCCATGAGCAAAGCATTCATATGATTTCATCGAGGACCCTTCAAAGCCATCAGATTAGCAAAAAGCGCTCCAATTTTGATCTGAGGCGTTCATCCACGCCCAAATCTCATCCCTCGGATGAGATCTAGAACCCATCTAGACCGCTCATAAGCACCACGATTCCAGACCGTTTGATCAAATCAGGCGCCAGATCTGAGCCATACTCTGCCCTCACGTGCACCGCACATGACCCTAAGTATATTGCACTTTTTACCTTGTACTTTTATTTCATTTTAGTCCTAAGTTTCTAAATAACAATTGAACCTTTTAATGATTCAATACCTGTAGTTTAATTAATTACGTTTTGGTCCTAGTTGATTGCATGCATGTGAGTCTACATGTGGTTTTGTGGTTTAATTGCATTTATTATCTTGATAATTTCATTTGTTAATAAAATAGAAGAAGTTTTGAGGTAATTACAGTTATGCCCCTACGCTACTGATTGCACGTGCTTCGCATGGTTTCGTTAGGAGTTTTGCATTGTCGTCCTTGCATTTTTTCTTGTTAATATTCAATTTCCAAACATTAAATAATTACAAATTGATCCTTTGTTTCCATATTTAAATTTGTGCTTCATTTGCATGAAATAAATATCATTTGTGCTTTGAAAAATCCATAAAAAAATGTGTTGCCTCCTTCTTAGCAGATGTAATTGTAATAATTTTTATTTAGCAAAATATTTTCATTTCTTTTTTTTAATAATTCAAAACCTCTTAATTTTGTTATGTTTGCTTTAGAAAAATCATGAAAATTCAAAAATGTTTTAAAAAATCTTAAAAAATTACCGTAGATGTATTTCGACTTGTTTTAACTCCTATATAAATTTTCATTGAAAATCTTTTATAAAAACAAAAAATGCATATTACACAAAACAATAAAAAATCATATGAAATCAGAAAATTATTTTTTTTGTCTATGTTTGAAGTAAATAAATATACTTTTTGTTAAAATTGGTTTCCAGTATTTTAGAGTTTATTTATATTTTAAAAATCCAAAAACAACTATTTGATTTTATGCCTTATTTCCTATTTTTATTCATTTGGAATAACCTAAAAATCTAAAACTCTTTGAAAAATTACAAAAACGGTAAAAAATTATCAACAACAACAACAAAAAGGCCTTTTCTCACTTTAAGTAAGGTCAGCTACATGTATTTTTTCCCTCCAGTCAGATCTATCTTGGGTCATTCTCAACCTCAAATACAAAAACTAAGATCCCTTCGTATAGTTTCATTCCAACACTTTTTAGATCTTCCACGCACTCTTTTAGCCGTCTCAACATTCCAAAACTCACATCTCCTCACCAGTGCATCAGCCGGCCTCCTTTGCACATGGCCAAACCACCTTAAGTAATTTTCTAGTGCCTTATCTTCGCTCAGAGCTACACCCACTTTCATTTCGATGGCATCATTCCGAATCCGATCTTTATGCGGGTGTGTGTGTTCCACCTTAGCACTTTCATTTCTGCTACTGTCATTCTCGCACATGTATATGGTTCATAGGCCATCATTCATATCCATAGAGCATAGCAGGTCTTACAGCTTCTTTGTAAAACTTTCCTTTGATTTTTCAAAGGAATTTTCTTATCACAGAGAACAGTAGAGGCTCCTCTCCGCTTTAGCCAAACTGCGTTTATTCTATTTGTAACATCTCCATCAATTTCTCCATCAAGTTGTAATTATCAACAATAAAAAATTATCAAAAACATAAAAATATTTTTATTAGATTTTTCTGGACATTTTTACTATATTTGAAAAATAAAAAAAGAGTGTGTTTTCGTTATTTCCACTTTGCTTTATTTTCTTTGTTTGAAAAATTAAAAATATAAAAATTTACAAAATTAAAAATCATTAAAAATTTGAAAATAAAAAAACATAATATATATACATATTAAAACCCATAAAAAATTAAAAAGATAAAAATTCACAAAAATCCAAGAGTCATGTGCTTTGAATTTCCTTTTCCTTTTGTTTGATTTTTCAATGAATTGAGTAATCCTCGTTTAATAACAGTTATCGCCTTGAGTTCAACCCTTGAAGCTATACCAGCTTAATAATTGAAATAAGAAAGATCCATTTTTTTATTTGGATTAAATAATTGTTTGATTCGAAAAATTGTGGGTTGCAGTGACATTCACTTTGTTCTTTTTATTTGCATTATTTACACTGAATAAAAAGCTCGTGATTTTCTGATCATCAAAATGGCGTTGTTGCCGGGGAGGCACGGCGAGGGTAGTTATGTCTTCTTTGCCTTCTACTCTTGGTTTTGTATATATTATGTTTTTTATTTGTTTCTTTTATCTCATTTCCTATTTTATTTTATTTTCTCTTATTTTTTATAATTGGTTATCTAACATATATCTTTTTTCTCTCTTTCTTGTGAGGGTCCGACGAGCGAGGACGGAGTTCTTAGGAGCGCAGGAGCACCCGAGCGAAGCAGAGGCGACTCATTCTATATTGTGCAGCAGGAGAGCATAGGAGAGAAGAAGCGAGAGATTTCAAGGATCCTCAGAGCACTTTTATTTTTAGCATTTTTTTTCTATTTTATTTTTGTAATTAATTTATAATAATTTTTTGGAACTTTCCCTTTTTGTGTTTTCTAGAGATACTTTGAACAATATTTGGGGTTTGTTTTGTCAAGTATCGATGCACTTGAGGGACCTCACCGAAGTTTTGTTTTTATCGCCTTTATTTTTATTAGTTTCTCATGGTTTTCATGTGCTTGAGCCCTTAGAAGTATGCTCTATTTCCTTGGCTGAGCCAGGTAATCGATTAGGTCCAAAGCCCCTAAATAAGAATATATGTTCCTATATATTTTTTCGTAGCTCGGACTTAGTCAAATAATTTAGTTCTTGCACGTTATTAGAAGTTACTGCTTAGGACGTTTCTCTTGAATCATATAGATTAGTTTAAATTTTTATGCACGGATCATGTTTCATGTAGACTGGTGGAGCAAGGTATGCCTTCTATCTCTTGCATGCATTCATAGATTTCATCAGGCATCGACTTTTCCGACTTCCTCCCTTGTTTTCTCTCACTTAGGATAAAGAAGAACTTAGATAATTTGTTAGGTGATTTATTTGAAAATACCCAAAAAAGAGATAACCAAATAAAATTGGGGTTGTTAAAGAAAACTCGACCCTAAAATAAAATGATCACATTCCTTTTTTTGGAGAGAGTAACCCCCCTCATTGTTTGCAAGTACTTACCTCCATACAGAGTGAGTGAGACCATAGCTGCTAAGGAATAGAACCAAAATCCCTGGACTTGTGCCCTATGCTCATGTACATTACTCAGTGGTGTACGGTTGAGATGCAAGTACTTGCCTTCGACCATTAGTAGAAGTAGTCTTGTCTAAGTTTAGTGTGTTCCGCCAGCTTAGTCAGGTTCTACCCTAGGTGACTTCACTTGTGAATCTGATTAAGTAATTGCATTCTCACTTAACTCTAAAACTGAAAAGATTAACGACAGAGCCTTTATGGACATCATTGTGTTGAGTTGGTGAACTAGGGGTTGTATTGTGTTTGTTTGGTGTGAGTAGTCTAGATCATCCATTTTTCATCCACTTCGTTTACTTCCTCTTCATTTCCCTCGGCTACGACCACGATGATGGGAAGGAGATCTCTTAGGTCGACTCTTAGGGCACTACTATTTAGCGATCCTCCCCATTCATCTAGGTCGGTTCAAGAGAGGTTAAACCCTCGCTTTGAACTTGAGTTTCCATCTTCTCCTTTTAAAACTCATTCTCCCATTCCATCACTTGGATCGATTTGAGAGAACACTATCTTTGAGCAGCATTTTCCTTTACAGCAACAGTTATTCATAGATCTGCCAAAGCTTGATTTAGACATTCCTTCCCTTTCAGAGGTAGACATTATTGTTGGGAAAGCACCCAACTATCGCAGACCACTTCTATATTGATCGACCAGGTAACGATCAACAGTGGTTTACTTGTGTCCCTCAAGTCCATGCAGAAGCAGATTAGGGAGCAAGGGATTGTGATGAGAGAGGTTAGAACTGAGCTTGTCTAGTTGAGGTTGAGGTGAGATGATGAGAGAGCTGAGGATATTCCTGATGTGGATAGAGTTGACAGAGAGAGAATTCAGGGTCAGGGAGCTGATATTCCACGAGATCAGGAGCTTGGATTCCACCTAGACATGCTCATACCATGAAGGAGTTGTACAACCCTAGTGCAACAACTACACATCAGTGGATCCATTTTCCCATTATTCTTGGAGATTTTGAGCTTCATCCCCGGACCATTCTGCTCTTTCCCAAGTTCCATGGGCATGCCACTAAGGAGCCCATTTACACTCCAGGATTTTGAGCAAATTTGTAGTATTGTCCATGACAGATTTGTGGACGAGGATACTATCAAGATGATATCATTCCCTTTCTCCTTGGTTGATCGAGCGGCCTATTGGATTAAGCATCTTGGGAGAGTCATCACAACTTGGGAGCAGTTGAGGACCGAGTGCTTGAACAAGTATTAACCATTCGGTCGGACCAATGCAGCTAGAGCCATGATCAACAACTTCACCATGATCCCAAATGAGTAGTTCCATGATAGTTGGGATCGCTTTAGATAGCTCGTCGACAGGTGTCCAATCCATGATATTAGCAAGCCCAATCTTGTTCAGAGTTTCTTTTGCAGGCTGAAACCCGAGCTGCAGGGGCTAGTAAATGCCTTTTGTGGAGGATCCTATTTTTCCAAGCATGAAGATCAGGTCTGGGATATTTATGAGGAGATAGTAGAGAACTGCACTGTGATGAACCGGACCCGTGTCTACACACATGGGAATCCCCCATATCCAGCATCACATCATAGAGTGGCACACATTGATGCGGGGTTGTCTTCTTCTATTGCAACAACACAGTCAGAGTCCTCATCTGTTGACATGGGGATCATTTGCCAGAAGATAGACCGCATGGAGATCATTGAGAAGAAGTGTCAGGGTCTTGACAATCTCGATAAGATTGACGAGCTGACCCAGTGCTTGAGTGACCTGAAGACACTGATCATGTGCCTACAGGGGCTTTTATGCCTTCTTCATGGTCACAGGTTGATCGGAGGAGCAACACACCACAGTTACTGACTCAGATGCGTCAGGTTTACCACATTCATTCTGAGCCGATTCAGCATGTTCCCTAGTACTAGACGCAGCAACCACCATCTTCTGATACTCAGATGGTGGTCTACCAGAGTGATCAGCCTATTTCTATGATGCCACCATACAATTCAGAGCAGCAAGAGCCATTGATTGAGGTCAACGGGACTTGATACAGCCAGTACATGCAGCAGCCAGGGATCCGTCGTGACCATCCCGATTTTTGTTGGTCTATAGTAGGTGCTCCATCCCAGCAGCAACCTCGGGTACACTCAGGGCAGAGTAGAGAGTAGCCCCAGTCTGGTCCTCGTCCACCTTACCAGAGTTATCAGTGGAGGCAGAGTGCACATCCTACTCAGCACTCATACACGCAACAGTAGCCTTATTCTTATTATTGATTTAATTTTATTAAATGTCTCTTATGCTCTAAAAATTCTAGAAAAAATAGGTTAGATGCCTTAAAAATGATTGTAACATACATATTTATATTAAATCATATTTCTTTATTTTCTATTTATTAAAATTCTAAAATAGAGCATTTATTCCCTAACTAGATATAAAAATGCAAAAAATAAAAAAACACCTTTAAAAATTCAAAAAAACATATATTATCTATTATTATATAATATAACTCCAGACCAAAAATCACAAAAAATTATAAAAATAAAACCTTAAAAATTGAAAAAACTCTCTTTACTCTATAAAAATTAGCAAAAAAATCTATAAAATACAAAAAAATAGTTTATGTTTCTTATTTTAATATACATTATATAGTCTATACTAAAAATAATTTTGGATAATTTTGGAATTATTAAATATTTTAAAACTCAAAACAATCTGGACTATTATTATACGTCATTGTTTTGACATTCTAAATCAATTAAAAATATCTAAAAATTCTCAAAAAAATTATCCAAAAATTATAAAAAAATCATAAAAAACACAGAATAACGTTTTATTTTCTAATTTTTTAATATATATAGCTATATTTATAAGCATAAAATCCTATATAAACTATTATACTATATATACTTATATATCTATTATGGGATATTTACATCCATAACCCTGAGTAATTTCGTAATTACATTCACAACCCTGCATAATCGCAAATTACACATAAAACCCTGAATAGTACTTAACTCTTACACATATAACCCCATGTTAACTTTCATCTAATTTTCCGTTAACTATGACGGTATCCGGCAAGTATTTTTTTCTTTTTTACCCTTTAAATTACAATTACTTACAAATGATACCATTCTCTCCTTCATTGAGCCAACCCCCTCCCTCTTGTCGACCTCCTCCTCAGCTTCATCCCCCAGCACCTCCTCCTCCCTTCCTCCTCCTCCCCTTCATCCCCGAGGACTACCTCCTCCTCCCCTTCCTCTCCTCGTCGAAGCCTTCCTCCCCAACCTGTATGCCCCCATCTCCCACCCCCCTTCCCCCCTGCAGAAGGCCCCTTTGCCCTCATCGAAGCCTTTGTCCCAGCCTGCATGCCCTCAACAAAGCTCCCCCTTCGTAAGATGCTGACGAACCCCCCCCCCTTGCGTGCGTGAGCTGCTATCGAAGCCTCCCTCCCACTAGGTGCAAGCCCTCATCGAGCCCCCCCCCTCCCCTGCTCGCAAGCACCCTCGTCCGTAGGCTGCTGATGAAGCCCCAAGCTCCTGACAAAGTCGCCCCCACCCCCACCCCGAACAAGCCCTCATCCAGGCCCCCCTCCCTTGCTTGCAAGCACTCCCGTCTGTAAGCTGTTGATAAAACTCCCCTGATGAAGCCCCCCCCCCCACCTTCACCCCTACAGACTCCACCATCGTCAAAGTCATCCCCATCCCATGTAGAAGGCTTACCCCTGCCCCTGCACCACCGTACGCTACTGCCCTGCAGCACTCGACCACCACACATTGCCTCCCTATAGCACTTGTCCTCCACCATCGCACGTTGATGCCCTGTAGCACTCACCCTCCAGATGTGTTGGACCAAGGGACGAGATATTTTTCTTTTCTTTTTACTTTTGGTTAATCCCAATCATTAGATTACGGATTGGTTAGATTAACTCAATCATATTGTTGAGTTAGTGAACTAAACTAACAAAGATTTATGGGTGTAAAACGGAGGGTTATTCAGGGTCTTGGGTATAATTCATGATTACGAAGGGTTATGAATGTAATTACAAAATTACTCAGGGTTATGGGTGTAAATATCCCATCTATTATTAATATTAATATAAATTATAAATACCTATAAATATAATTAAAATATTTAAAAAATAGAATGGGTTGTACTTATTTGTATTTTTTTGAATTTTTCCATATTTGTTATATATATCATATTATATATATTATTATCTAAGCATGTATAATATATTTTAAAAAGAAAAGGGAATTAAAAAATGAAAAAATATAAAAAGAAAATAAAAATTAAAAAATAAAAATATATAAATATATAATATTAAAATCCATAAAAAATAAAATCTAATTAAAAACCCACAAATATATCCAAATAAATTGACAAAGAGAAAATAACTCAGAATTTTATATGATTAGCAATAATTAGGTTTTATTCCCGCATATATCATATTTGCTCCCTGATTTCGACAACTCTACATACTTGCATTATACACATATTTTGTAGAGTTATAATAAATTTTAACTCCACACACATATTGCATTGCTTTATCATTCATCTGTGGATTAATTGTTAAAATAGTTCAAGTTTTGACATGTCGCCTCAACGACTGAGTATCTAGCTTGTCAGATTCTTTAACAACCTCGAAGAACGTGCTTTTCACTCATATTTGAGTTTCCCTCCTAAGATCTTGTAGCAAAAAGAGAAAGGGGGATTGGAGGAGCCACACATGTGCTCATGCTTCCGTTCTTGGGATCGGGAGAGTCAATTAGAATCTTGGATGTTGATAATTTTATTATGGATATGTTGGATAATCTATATGATAAATTTGAAATATAAAGGTTGGAATCATGATGAGCTCTTTTGGAGTCCCAAGCATTTTCTAAGGAATCGAATGAACATTCCTTAATGATCTGTTATGGATCTGAGGAGGCATGTTCCTTGATCATTCTCCCCATATTGCATATTTATCGTCGCAGATGCGACTTGGGGCATTAGGTGTTCCTCATTTTTGTTCTCACCAACCATCGGACACCAACCATCGGACAGTTTCCTCTCTCTAGGTTGGGTGTTTTCTAATATGCTTTTAAGGACGACCAACATCGGAGGGAGTCGACTCCAATCGTGATATTATCATATTCTGGGAGTATATCACTAAATCCAACACAGAGGTAAAGTAAGGGTGATATCTTCTTTAAGGAAAGTCCATATATATGTTTTGGTGAATTATAATCATGACTCAATTTCCATTTTCTTGTTATTATTGCAGGTCATTATTTTTCAGGCTATGTGACGATCTTGTCTATCACCGTACGTAGTATCAAATATTGGTTGTTTTCCCTTTATTGGATTGTCTAATGGTTATTAATAATTGCATTTGAATTATTACATGGATGCTGATTTGTCTAATCATGTTTATCACAATTGTTTATAATCCTAAAATTTTGGATAAGCATGGTTCATAAGCATTGGAAGTATTGTAAAGAAAATTCCAATCAAATACTTGCAAAGCTCTCCGCATTTCTAATAAAAGAGTTGCAAAATGCGCATTAAAGAATCTATCTATGTGTATCGATGATTTTGCACATTCCTCGAACTCACACGCACCCCAGTCAAATTTTAAAGCATACATTTAAAATGACAATAGTGAAGGAAATTGTTCTCGTCAACGCCCAAATCTCCTCTCATCCGCAAGCAAAAATAGCAAATTAGAGAGAGAGAGAGAGAGAGAGAGAGATTGGAGGATCTGTTCCAAAGCAAGGAGCTTTCCTTCCGAAGAAAGGCAAATACATGTTTCGGCCTTTGCTGTTCTGGATGTAATCTTAAGATTGATTGGTGTATAATTTGATCTCCAGGAAATGGCGACCGACGGGAAGAAGGTTCTGACGTTCGAGGAGGTGTCGAAGCACAACCAGAGCAAGGACTGCTGGCTCATCATGTTTGGAAAGGTCTATTTCATCTCTCTCTCTCTCCATCTTCAATTCAGAACTCTCCTCTTTCCTCTTTTCACCCGTTTCTTTACGTGTGTGTCCACACATGCACCTTAGCATTTTCATTTATGTTATTGTCATTGTATGCACATGTCTATGATTTACAGATCAACATTCAGATCTATAGAGTATAGCAAGTTTCATGGATGCTTTGTAAAACCTTCCTTTGATTTTCAAATAAATTTCCTTATCACAGAAAACAGTAGATGTTTCTTTCCACTTCAGCCAACTTGCAGTTATTTAAAATTGTACTTATCAAATGTACTTATAAAAAATCCTCTAAAATTATACTTATCAAATGTTGATTGTCATTTTACAATCCAAACATGTTTAACCTGAAAAAAAGATCATGAGGTGGTTCGATTTATCGCAAAGGGAAGGTAAATATTTCATGATTGCTGAATTTGAAGAAGAAAAGTGATTCATCATTTTCTTGCAGCACTCATTTTGTCATTTTACCTTGTTTGCAACAAGATTCAACTTTCTTAAATATAATGAATTTGTTTTTGAAATAAGTTTATTGCCGTCATATGAAAAAGCTCAAATACCTTAGTGTCATGAACATTTCTTCGCTTAGATTAAGGAACGATGTCATATTAGGCGGATTTGTGGCAGGAGTGGACATGAACAATTACTCGGTAGATGATTAAACTTAATGTTCTGTTGTCCTGCTAACGCACAATCTGACCATTTGTCAGCTGCTGCTTCTTCAGGTATACGACATCACTTCGTTTATGGATGACCATCCAGGAGGTGACGAAGTTTTGATATCATCAACTGGTAACTGATGACGCACCCCCCAGCTGTTTTTCCTAATTTCGCAAACATTGATTAATAGTTGAACTGCTCTTATTTCCAGGCAAAGATGCAACCGTGGATTTCGAAGATGTAGGCCACAGCAAGTCGGCTAGAGACATGTTGGAAAAGTTTTACGTAGGGGACATCGATGCATCCACTGTCCCAGCAGATCAAGTTTACATCCCTCCAAGGGTGGACAGTAGCGTTGAGCAAGGCACAAGTTTGTCCACGAGGATCCTCCAGCTGCTTTTGCCTCTCTTGATTTTAGGTCTCGCTTTCATTATCCGGCAATATACTAAGGCAGACTAGCTTCATACCAACTGCCCAGAGGGACTAATTTTGTGTTCATTTTCATGTATCTTCCACAATCTGCATCAGAGGCTTTATACAAGTAAAACTTGACTTCGGCAAGATTGCCCAGAAAAGGGTAGTGCTTGATAGTTCAAACCTGTTTTCTGAAAATTGAAGATCTGTGTTGTCACGACTGGATTCATGGTAGAGCAAGATAACTCTTGCAAACTGGCCTAAGAATATTTCCAAGACCTTTTTTCGAAATAAAAATTCCAAATCTATCTTAATAAAGCAAAGCAAATTAAGGTCCACTAAAAAGAGAGAGAGGCATGCCCACACAGTTTAGCTTTGTTCAGGATTCGATTGCTCGAATTGTAACAGGGCGCTGCGAGCACCAAATAGGAGCAAAAAGCTTAAGAACCGCAACTCTTATACTACTCAGTAAATTACTACTGCTGAGTGCAATGTAAGCAATACATGATTCTTGAGTAGGCAAACAGGTCAAAGAACCCTCTGGACGCCCAAAAAAATTAGCATCCTCTGAAACTTGTCTTGGATAAACAGGCTATATTAGCTGGACTATTACCAAGTAAAACTACTTACCTCGATTAAGTATACCATGCCAGAATTACCACCAACAAAATGCATTGTAAAGTACAACAGACAACAATTTATAGGCTTAATAATATCCTGAGGTCACTAATATATGCTACCAATCAATTCTTTTATCGCCGCGATGCAGTTGTTGTTGAATACAACTGTGGGCGCCATAGTTATCTTCAACAGGGACGCGCAGGGAGGATGACAGTCATAAATTAGAGGAGCAATGGGAAAAGTTCGAAGATATTTATAATTTGTTATGCAGGGTAGCCACTAGGTTATGAGCATCATCTAGAAGCTTCCAGACATCCAGGTGCCCGGTCATGTTGTTACACTCCTTGACTATCTCATCCATGCTGCTATACTTCTCGATGATCAGTTTCCGCTTCTGCAGGATGCAAGCTGCTATAGCATATAGAAGCAAGTCGTTTGTTGGGGGAGCTTTTAAATGTATCCTTCCACATGTAAATCTTCCGATACCAGCACGGATTGCAGCTTGGTCTGCCCACATAACTTCCCATAGGCACAAAGTCTGCTCGAAGCTAAGCTCCCTCCTAAACAAGACCACTACCATTCTGTATACAAAGAAGCAGTCTTCAGCTTGGAGCTTCTCCAGGTGCCTAAATAAATGGGAGTCTCTGGACTTGATGATCTTGGATACCAATTTTAGCTGCCTCCTGATGCCTGCTTCATCAAGCCGGAAATTGTGTCGAGCCTTCCTCATAAACCCAACAAAGCACCAGAATGCCTCGTCATTGTCCTCAATTACCGCAATTATTGGAGAGAGCAGGTCACTCATCCCCTGGCAATAGCCAATCTCTTGATCATAGACTGCATACGCTTCAAGAATTTCAACCAGACGAGCCGCATGATATATCATTCTTGGCTCCAAGTGTTCATAATCTTTCAACCCAGCAGCTTCTGCGCGATGGTATGCGTCCACAATGGAAACACCCTTCTGCTGAGCCATGCACTCTGCATCTGCACGGAGAGCATCCAAGCGAATTATGCGTTGCCATGTGGTGAAGTCCTCTTCTGTGCAGCAGTTTTTCGACGAATACCCTTCCAAAGAATCTCTTCCAGCCAAAGGTAGTTCAGTGTCCTCGTTATCTATAGAGGTTAAAGAAAATTGTACAAAATCAGGTTCTTCATCTGAAGATTCCCCATCACTTTCTTCTAAATACTGCTTGGCAAGACTTGTACTGCTGCATGGTGGATGCATGATACTATCACGACGGGAATCTTCAATGCTGAGGGAGTTCTGAGTGCTATAAGCATCTTGAAAATATGGCGATTCATGACTATCAATAAAATTAGGACTCCCTTCATCATCCCCATCACTTGCTTCGTCGCTGGCCCGAAAGTTGTCAATTCCATGCCTAAAAAGTTGATGACATAGCACTCTCAGCTTTGTATATTCCTTCCTGCATATTAAGACAGAATTTACAATTCCGACATAGTATGAATAGTTAACATGCAGTTATAACAGGTAAAAGCATCCCGACAGTCAAACCAGATCTCTACTAGGATTATGGGTATATGCCATCATTCAAATAATATGTAATAATGGACTGCCATCTTAAAGATCAAAGAAGGCAATATCTCTTATACAAATCAAATGCTTTCAGATATTTAAGTAGCTAATACTGAAATGGGACTTTCTACTGAACACAAACTCAAATGCAGATTCCATTATGGACTGAAACTTCCAGGCGCTTGACGGATTCATAATGCTCTACATAATCTCAGATCAGTCAAGTATTCAAAGTTAAGAGCATGTACTCAGTAAAAAATCACAGTTTACACATAATAAAGATTATATTTCAAATATATAAAATAGAAGGTAAAGTAAGTATGATCTTTAACGAGTTGAAACTCATAACCCCCAAAAATGGAATATCCCGATTGGGAAATCTTTTGCAATCCATTTTTATAATTAGGTTGTGTACAATTCCTCAAAGCAGAGACACTAGTGATTGTCGCACTTTTTTTCACAGTGCCCAGATATCTCAATGATTTCTTGATAATGAAGGGACTATTGAAGGCATGATATGTATGGAATTTTGAATGACAATGCCACTTCTTGAGGAACAAGAAACAACGATAAACTGGATATGTACCTTTTCCGAGCTTTGATGGCATTTCGATCAGCTGTAGAGCTATTCAAGTCATAGCTGCACAAATAAATGAATTAATGAGAAATTACAATTGAACAGTGTCCATCCAAAAAACGGTTAGCGTCGTGAATATAATTAAATTATACAGAAACGAATAGGCGCATCTGAACAGCGACCAAGCGTTTTGCCACTTTATGCAGAGTTAGCTATATGGATTTGTTGCTTCCAAACAAATAATTTGGGCCATGGCCCATACCCGGTTTTAGAAGTTTTGAGGCTGGTTATTACTGAAATGGGATTTTTTTAAAAAAAAAATGCATATGCATTTTCTTTAATAAAAATTGCACCAAAACGTGTTTTGGGGGACTTTGATGAAGAAAGACTAATCAATGTCAAAAAGGTTGGTTTTAGGCCCACTTTTATCAAGGCTTGCTTTTCACCGTAGGAAACTGCATAGATCAAATATTCTCGTACCCTTAATAACTTCCAAGATTTTTTTTATCTTCCCTACCCCTTCTAACAAGATTCTTCTAGTTCCCGGCACCTTAAGAGGACATTAGATGACCTTCTTTGCATATGATACCCAGATGACTTTGACTTTCCTTCATGTTATCGTCTATCAGTATCGTTCTACTTTTTTTCCTAGACAATCTAACAAATGTTCAAAAAAAAAGCATTCCCGAAATGACACGTAAATGTTGTTGCTTGATCAATTAATACAGATATTACGTGGATAGTAGCAATGTGGTTTTAGCCCCTAATTTATTCACATTGATTGACCATAGGCAAGACAATTCGTTGAAGTCTGCATATTTTAAGGAATCTTCATTGCAGAGTTAATAAAGTTCAAAATATTAAAACTGGCTTGAGGTCAAGGAGATGCCGAAATGTCTAGCTAGGTCAAAAAACTTTGCCTCACAAAATAATAGTTTTGAAATCAAGATTACGATAAGGCAATGAATAAATCATTATAAATCAAGTAATAACATCAGAAACACATTTCTACCTGATAGGATATACTATATAATTCAGAGATTAACTGGGTGACTCCCTCGAAGTTCGAATATGCAATGGATATATTTTGCATATTAGATGCGTTGTTTTATTTTCAAGCCTCTTTGTCATGCTATTTTCGATCAAATCTTTCTCATGTTAATTATTTTAAGTTTCCATTGTGATGTCATTATGACAAATGTAGAACATGACTTGTACAAAAAGACCATTCCATAGATATCTCAAATAATAAAGATGAATTCCATACAACCAGAATCAGGTACACGCACGCTTAAAATTTCCAAATCAGCATTGCTGGAAGGCATATTATCAACAAGCTGTTGTATCATAAAATCATACCATTCCAGTATATAGCCAGATAAACCAAAGCAATAGAAATTGGAATGCACATTTCCTCCATGTTTTAGGTATTGCTACATGAGATGATGTCATCTCCAAATAAAGATTCCTATTCCACAAATAAACAAGACCATCCTCACTCCATCCATCCATTTTTGGAAAATGAGATATAAAATTGTTATCGATCTTCCAAATTAGATTATGAGCATAGATATAAACTTTTTATCAACTTTCCAAATTAGATAATGAGCATGGACTACTGGGTTATTATAACAAGGTTAGACCAGATATCCTTGTAAAACAGTTTCACATGATCATGAATTAAATAAATTTACTGGACTTATCAGCTTTCCAAATTAGATAATGAACATAGAATATAAACTTGTTAACTTTCGAGATTAGATAATGAACATAGACTATTGGCTTATTTTAAGGTTAGTCCATATATCCTTGTAAAACAGTTTCACATGATTCATGAATTAAATAAATTTATTGAAGACAGCATAAGAGGTAGGGTGTTTTATTCTCGATTATCATGGTTTGAGAAACATTTTAGTAATGCAGCCTGTCCTCTAGATTCAATCAATACATATAAAAATAATTGGGCATCAGTCCAGTAAATGAGCACAAGCATGGCCATCAGAATAAGAAAGGTACACCCAAAAGCATTTTTTTCATCTCATCAAAATAGTGAAACTAGAGATTCCTTACTTTCGCGACATAACAAAATGGCAAAGCCTTCTCCCACTTTAAGTAGGGTCGGCTACATGGATTCTTGCTCAAATCTATGTTGAAAGATCCAACCATATTTTACGATGGTTGTCGGCCACCTAACGCCACCCCCAGAAGGAGGGATCTGAACCTTGGTTTTTTGGCCCGTGGTAGGCACACTGCACCTTACTTTCACGACATGTTCGAAAAAATTAACATTCTTGAAAATATAATAGAATAATTGTAACAACAAAAACCAAAGAAAAATAGTTCTATGTGGTTCATGATGGCATAGGGCCATCCTCTTTAATGAAGAAGCGATTGCCTGAATTCAACGTCCAGTTCTTCGTTCAAGCAAGCAGCCAGACCAAATAACTTTCATGTAATTATCGAATAAATTTATTAAGTAAATAAAAAAGAAATATAGATGATTAGATAGGATATTATAGAAAGGGTAGTTTGTTTGGACTTTTTTAATGTCTTTTAGACCCATGTCGATCGACCTTTAGTCATTTTTCGGCATGGGATCAAATTTCGGCGAAACTCGACCAAATTTCGATTGAATTTCAGTTTTGGTGGTTGACAGAAATTCGGCCGAAATGGCCCATATTAACCGAAATTTGGGGGGGCATGTTCAAAAATTGACCGAAATTTCGTTTCGGTCCATCACCGAAACGAAACCGAAATCCGACATTTAAGGCCTTGCTTTTCAGGTTTAGGTTCGCGTTTAAATTCATGTTGGTATTTTGTTAGATGGAAGTGACACGGGGTTAATGTAGATAAGTTTGAAAGTCCAAAGTGCAGATGGGAGTCATGGGACACAGAATTTGGATTTGGTTTCACGGTCGAATATCCATGGAACACAGATGTCAATCTTGAGTGAATTGCCCTTCAGTCCGTTTATGGATAAAGTTGACATTTTCAGTGAAACAAGAAAATTGAGGCAAAATTTCCAGGGTCGACTTCAAGAGGGATATCTTCCCTGAAAAAAGAGTCAATTGCATTAGCGATTTTGGGCCGAAAGTCTATTTGCAATCTTCCTTCAAGCCTCACCTCGACATAGATGTCCACAAATGGGGATCGAGATGATTGTCTCAGAATGCCCTCCGCCCCCCTCCCCCAACTTCCAATTCCAATCCACCTTGAACTCTGAATTGTGAGATTGATCCCCTTGGCTCAATGACAAGTTGCTGCATTCTTTTATTATTATTTCTCTAAAACAAGCAATTCATGGTCTTATAGATAGGGCGTACACACCCTTGACAATCTCTCTAGGTGGTGTAGAACTAAACACGTGACAACATATCTTACATTAAATGGGTACTTGATTTTGATTGAAAACGGATCTTTGACAATATGCAAACACCCAACAACTCAACCCTTCATCTGTTTTAGCGATTTTCATGATATTTACTTATTAAGATCATGAAGAATGACATATCCGGTGCTATCAGACCTTCAGACTCAGTGCATAAGGTACGTGCAGTTCTCAACAGCGAAAGCCTTTAAACTCTATTATAACTTAATTTTTATATGTTTAATTATATAAAGCATGGTTGAAAATCGAAATGGTCCCCAGCTAGTCTCACAAACAGATTTCTATCAGCAAAAAGAATTACATGAGTTCCTCAAACCAGAATGCTTTCTTCCGCATCAGTGCAAGAAACTTCCAACAATATATTATTGAGTAATAAACCAGTGTTTATACCATATACCATGCAAAAATGGGAGTTCAGTTAATTTAAATTTGCCTGCAAAAACATGTTACCTCCTATTGCATAATTTCTATGCTTAATCATATAGGGCAAGGTTGAAAATCGAAATAGTCCCCAGCTAGCCTCACAAACAGATTTCTATCAGCAAAAAGTTTTACATGAGTTCCTCAAACCAGAATGTTTTCTTTCTAATCAGTGTAAGAAACTTCATATAACATATTATCGAATAATAAATCAGTGCTTATACCATATACCATGCAAAAATAGGGAGTTCGTTTAATTAAATTTGAATGTAAATCATGTTAACTCCTACTAAATACTTTGCATACATTAAAAACTTGTATCCCTCTTGTGATATAGCATCAAATAGCTTGTTTTTGCTGACACGGTGAATTTTCGCAGATCTAAGAAAATTATCACATTCCATCAGGAGTAAGGACCAAGTAGCCGCTGTTGGTTCCAAGCAACCTGTGGTTTCCTTGATCCTATTTTTCATATCCTTCATGTGATAATTTCATCTAGCGCCTAATTAACTACTCTCTAACAACTATAGTTGGCCACCCATGAACTGCTCTACAGTCACTGGGCACATGCTTAGGACCATAATCCAACTGCATGCCTTTCAAATGATATTTTTATAAATGCTTTTGGCGGTGAGTCCCAACTCGGGATTTCACCCTCTTTTTCATCAAAAAAAAATGATAGACATCAAGACATGCAGAATGATGCATTACTACACAGGTCACACACCGCCATTAACCCCACTACCAAGTCTCCGCAACAGTGGACAGGTTTCATTCACTACCATACAATGTATGACTGCTGTAGTTACCCATGAATTGCACTATGCTCACTGGCACATGTTTAGGACCATAATCAAACAGTGTACCTTTCAAATGATAGACACCAGGCTATTCATAGTGATGGACCACTACATGGGTCGCAAAACCACCACCACTAACCCCACTACAGAGTCTCCGCAACAGTGGACAGGTTTCATTTGCTATCCATACAATGTCGACAACCACTGTCTGTGAAATCAGGTGTTAAATTCACTTCCAAATAACAGCAGGAAGAACGCCTAAAATCCTCACTCTCTGTTTCAACACATGGCGATGTGATATACGGAACATAATCTGGTAGCTTCCTTGTGTCAGGATTTCCATGTACTCACAAAGTCATGAGTTCTCACGGCCCATGCATTTGCCAGGTATATAGGCACTCACTTCAGCATATAGTTTAGTGGCCAATCAAGAGGCTCGGCTTTTTTATTCTCTATACAAAGATCAATGCATGCAACATCTCCTTCCCAATTTAGTCTCAATCATTATGTGTGCCTGCTCATAGTTGCACGTGATTTCCAGTAATGTCTCCAGACTTTCCAAAGCCTCTTTATATAAGCCCGGTAATATGTCTCCATGATCCAAACTTCTTTACCAGAGAGTTACGTGCATGGCATGATCTTTTTTCAAGTTGTAAGTAAAAATAAATAAAGAAAGAAGCTTGATGCCCCTTATCTTGAAGAAGATGCAGTGACCCTATTCCAAATAAGCAACGCTCCAGAAGCAAGAATGGCGTCCAATAAAGCAATTTTCCATAAATGGTAGCCAAAGTGTCATCATTGTCAATAAAAGCATGGAGACGGAGGATTGTCTGACTTCATAGACGGCGCAGGGCACAAAACCACTGGAATTCTTGATAATTGTACATATATTAAACGTGTGCTACTCATTATTATTTCTGTCTTCATACAGCGATCATTCAATAGCAATTCTTTCAATGTGATGTCTCGCGAAAAGAGCGGGTGCACTTGTGATATACAATTATAGAGACTTCAAATAACTACAAGCCCATAACTTGTGCACAGTGGCAACACAATCATAATTCAAGCGTGATGAAACTGGCAATTTTAAGCCTTTAAATTTTAAGGAATGCTTAAAAAAAGGTTTTGAATTTGATCAGGACTTACACTCCAAGAAGGAAAGGCCAAACCTCAGCCCTGATTTCGGGGTCGACACCCTGAATTACAAACAGAGATTTTGAGATAAGAGACAAAAAGGAAACGGCAGATGATATAAAATGTCAAAGTGTTGCAATGAGTATGAAGCTGTATGAGTCCTACCCCACGACGAACTTTCTTGAGAAATTTCACTCCTCCATCTCGGAGCTTTCCATCATGAGTAAATAGTCTAACCCATCGGTGACGACTAAGTGCATGCTTTCTTTTCCTCCTTGACCATGATGATTTAAGAGGACTCCTGTGAAATGGTAAAGATTTATAAGTCCATAATACCAACTATCAAGAATCGCTGTTATTTTTGCAAAGATAGTGAAAAGTCAATTATCAAGAAAAGAATCACTAGAAAAACAAACTGATGCAAAAATGTATACTGGAACATGCAAACATTTGTGCAAATTTTAACAGGCGTGAAGCAAGATTTTTCTTGTATAGTTGTGATGTAGTCATCTTTGCAAGACCGTTTATGTAAACTATATAAGATGCCAAATTTATTTTCTAGTGCTACGTTTTGTATAAGCTATGGGTTACTCTGAAAAGCGTAGGGTTACTTGATTAATGTTGCAACTTTAATTTTTCTCCACAAGTTGTTGAAGGGCTGTGCATTGTTTACTTACTGTGTGATAGATGATGTTTGCTACTGATTGCAACAGAAAAAAACAATACTATGACAGCGCGTCAAGCAATAAAAAGCGAACTTCTTTAAATTTATGTCTTCTTAACAGCTGAAAATGTACGAAAAATATTAAAAAAGAACCGGAACTTTGCCAAAAGATATTAATCATGTTTTCATTAAATTTCCTTTTGTTTCTTTTTTACATTATAAATTTCCAATTATAAATCAAAAACTATAACTTCCTTGACACGTTTCACACCCAAAACTTATCACTTTACTATACGTAAAATTGCTAAGTACTACAAATAATTTGTTTCTTTATTATATAGAAAGATTTATCTAATGAGAAGAGATTAACAGATTCCATCTAGGAAGTTTTCTTTAAGCTCTTGGAACAGGCTAAGCATATCAAACAAATCAATTGTCCATATGCAACTACCGTGGCATCTTCTAGGGTATATATGTATTCGTATAACTTATGGAAGGATTGCTAGTGCGCCGATATCATTGTGATTGGTAAGTCAATCCAAATTAACCATTGCAACAGTTTTTGTCACCCTATACCAAGCCCCAAGATTAAATTTCTCAACTTGCCCATTGTTTTTCAAAGAACACGGGGTAGCATGATGCAATATACTATCTTAGTCAATGAGGTGCCTGATTTAAATTTATGCAACTTTGCAACATTCCAAAATAAAATATTTTTAACTAAGAATTAGCAACTAATTTAGTATCAACACCTCAAAACTAGTGCACCCTCGCCTCTCACAAGGGATACAATCTACATTTTCTTATTATATTATACTCGCATAGCAAAAGGACCTTATTTACCAACTTGAGTAAATTTTATCAGTGCATTTTACTTTTTCGATTATTATATGATCAACCTCTACCACACTCCATCATAAACCACAACCAATTACCTTCAGAAAACTCACAATCATCCAAAACATCTACAACCATCGACCCCACTTTCGAATTAACCACACAATCTGCACTGTTTTTACCCTCCAAGATTCGAATCAACAACACTAGCACCAGAGTTAACCAAAATCACTACATCACTAGTTTTCAATCACAAAGTCTCCACATTTGGCCTCGATTCCAAAAAAAACACAACTTAAAACACATCGATTACAATTGAAAAGGCAACAACAATCAAGAATCGGTGAGAGGATCAATCACCCATCGGAGCCGCGTCCGGAGGACAACGACGAGACCATGAGTAGAGCCCTGAGCGGGACCCAAGGGGACGAAAGCCTCGCCAGCGAGATCGGAGGGCTCAGATTCGCCACCGTCGAGGACGCGGACGAGTGAGATCTGCGCAGGGCCTTCATCTATCCCCCAACCACCAAAACCCTTCCTAGAGATCGCTTAAAGGTGACACCTTTGCTCTCTCCACACCTCTCTCTACGCATCTGCTGCCCACCTGCACCTCCGGCTGCGGCAACAAGGACATGGTCATCGCCATGGACGTTCCTCACGGCTTCCCTCGAGCTTCCACTGGGCGGGCACCGATCTGGAGCATCTGAGGCAGGGAATCGACTCCGAAAGTGATGTGGGCAAGTGGGCGAACACTGGAGGGAGCAATCTGGGGAGTGATCCGATGGTGGAGGCGGGGGGGAGAGGGAAGGTAGGGAAGAGGATGACTTGGGTGGGGGAAGAGGTGCGGAAAACGAGTGAGAATGGACAAGATGTGGCCTTTTATTTTAATCACAACGGACGCGCTGACTGTGCGATCGCATGTATGATTAGGTTTTCGGACCTAAACCTATTCGGAGTTGGAAATTTTCCATTTTGTACAATATTTTGTAGTCATTATCTTTAAATATTGTAAATAAATAAAAAAATATATTGATGAGGGGCCGAAGAAAGGATGAGTTGGCGAAATCTTCAGATTTCGCGGAGGTCGAGATTGAATATTAAAAAATAAAAGATTATCATGTGCATGAACGTATCACGTTGTCTGTAGGACGAAATGGGATCAACTGATCGTTGACATGTGATGAATTTCCAGTCTGAAATTGAAGTTGCGAAGATGATAGCAATAGAGGATTTGGAGAAAGCAATGATCTGAAAACCCGACCTAGTGTACATAAGTTGGTTGCATGCAAATTTTAGTAGGTAGCCCATCTTGAAGAAAAAAAACTTCTCGATCTGTACCAGCTCCTTAGGCTCTTTCATTTAATTCCAGCAAGTTCTCCCGCTCTTCAGGAGCCCAAAGGATGGGAATTAATGCTCCCATTCAAGGATGTGGAGAGCCCAACTCGAGGCGATGTCCCTCAACGGGCATACTACAACAAGCTCGCAACTCAGAGATCAACTAAGGGTTAGCTCTTTGCTCTATTTGCTTGCAAAGTCTTGCCCCTCAAAGTAGGCAAACTCCACTCAGAAAGATGCGGAAGGGAATGAGTCTATGCATAAGTGGTTAGCTTTGATTTGAAGATGAAATCAGAATCGGTACATTTGAATATCCACCAATTGGAGGTTCGATAAGCATCAAAAAGTTTCCATTTTTAGGTCCGGTTCTAGAATGGAAGTTGATAATACTAACCGTCAAAAATTGCAGTGCTCATGTAAGCCTTTCTTTTTTGCTTTATCTGTGATTTTTTTCTCGTCGAAGACTTGAAAGGAATGTGGTGACTTCTTCTGGTATATTTTCACCACGAAGTCTAGAGGTTGTGTTTCTTCTCCTATTATGTTAACTCTTTAATGAATCAGAAATCCACCTCTTTAATAGTCGATAATTGTAATATAGGAGGTAAAAATCGGATCTATCAAACATCATAATTCTTGAATATTGTGGAGTATTTATAACTTGGTAAGTGTGCCAAGGTATATAGAACACATGGAACGGTTATATTAGTTGCATGGTTCTAAATTAATTTAAATAATTAACTAATTGATATATTAATTTTTATGTCAGAAAATAAAGTAAAAAAATAAAATAAAATAAATGCAATGCGATGCAAGTGGATGAAACAATGAAGCACAGGATATGTGATGAGATCTATCCTCACATAGAATGTTCAATTAATCCTCAAAATTAATCACGGGTCTAAAAAATATTAATTCAAGAAATATTTATCAACATAATTTCAGGTTGCAAGCTAAAATACAATACATCAATGAATAGTCCTATAAGTAAGGAGATCACTTGATGATCCTTAAATAGAAAAGACCTAGAAATTCCCTGAATTAATCCTCAAGTAAAATAATTTTTAGTCACACAAAATTTTAGGGAAATAAATTAATCATTCCTCCTAAATTAAGCCCATGCAGAGATTAATTCGTTGAAAATAATCAACAATAATCAATAGGGTATTAATTGAATTAGATCTTTCCTTGCATACTAAATCAATTTTTTTCAAGATAAAATAGCCCAAATATGTCAAAATTAAGCATGCATGATTAGAAGAGATCCCCAAATAATATTGAACTTAAATCAATGTTTGCTCTGTTTACAAGAATGTAAAATGATAGAGCACAGAACAAGCTTCAAAATGACATAGTGTGGGTTAAAAATGGGGTTCAAATGAGAAAGATATGATAAAATGAAATTTCAGGGACTAAAATGCAATAAAAATAAAAGTTTCTTCTCAAAATGGTCCCTAGAGGACTTATCTACAGATACTTAAAGATGCTTGGGCCTTTATGCAATTTGCCTAAGTGGGCACTGTGTCGCAATGGTCTAGAAGCGGGGGGACTCTTTTGTAATTTTTAAAACTTGTGGGGACCTCCTTGCAATTTTTCCAATGACATGCTCTACACATGCAGCTGGATGCAGTGGCCTTTAGGTGATTCTCATGAAACATGGGGGCTGAGGCATAATTTGCCTCCCACACATATGTGTAGCATGTGCACAGCTTTGGCAGGGGGCGGTCCGAGGATGAGGCTCAGGTGCCGAGCCTCCAGGTGGCAGGGTAAGGGAGGCTCATACAAGGACTTGGTTGGCCGTTGCTGGGGCTAAGGGCGCGTGTGACACCTTCGTAGAAATTGGATCAAGGGATATAGGCCTGATCCAGCGGTAGTGATGGCGACGACGGTGGTGGAGGCATCGGGCAGTAGTGGGATAGCTCTGGTCTCCACCTCCGTCTACACACGACTGGAGGTGGAGCGGCACGAGGCTGGGCGGGCAACAGCTACAGGTGTTATTCGAGGTGCGACCAAGGGGGCAATGGAGAAACCGTTTGAATGTGGAGCTGTTCAGTCGTTGTGGAGCTTCATCGGTGTCATGGCGGCAGTAAGAGAGGTGGATTTGCTTACGGGCGAAGGGTGCGAAGATCGATGGTGATGCGAGGCTAGAGGAAGCGAAGGCGAGTGGATGGTGAAGGCGGAGGTGGGGGATAAGGGGCTCTGTGGTGGTTGTGATCGATGGCGCTCAAGGGTGAAGGCGACGTGCAAGCGCTGGTGAAGGTACGGCGAGCCGCAAAGGAAAGGAGGTGGAGGCGATGAAGTCACAAGTGGTTGCGGGTGGTTAGGAAAAGGACAATCGGAAAGAAGAATAGCGGAAGAGGAAAGAAAAAGGTGGAGAAGAAGAAGGTCGCATGGAAATGGAGGGGCTTGAGCCACACTCCAATGGTCGCTTCAAGGAGTCGACGGAGGGCTCCAAAGCTTATGTCGTATGCAGAGGTCGATGACCTCTGGATCGCATCGGGTCGGAGCATTGCTGTCACCGGCACTCTACAGAAGAAGGGTGGATGGCTGAATGAGATGGTCGGCAAGAGGCTTTAAGGGGGAGGGGAGAGCAGGTGTAATGTCCAGAGAAGGTCGTAGCGGCCGACAGAGGCACGACCGACGGTTGCGGAAGAGGAAGAGGGGTAACGACGGGGAGGGTGAGGGGCGGCACGTGCCTAGAGAGGAAGGGGGTGGCATGTGCTGCGCACGTGCTTGGAAGAGAGAGAAAGGGGGGAGGGAGAGGGAGAGGAGAGGAGAGGAGAGGGAGGGAGGAGAGAGAAAAGAAGAGGAAAAGGGAAAAGGTAATAAATTAAAATAAAAGTAAAATAAAATAGTAAATAAATAAATATAAAATAAAATAAAATGAATAAAGGAGGGGTGACACGTAACGGCTCCATGAGCTGCCATGTGTCACTTCCAGAAAGATTGAAAATTAAATAAGAAGAAATTTCAATAAAAATAGTAAATGATGTCAAATGAAAAAGTGATCTACATAAATGTTGATCGTCTTGACAAGATCTACAACTTCTGTGAAGAGACCAAAATCGAAAGAGGTCATCTATATAAAAAGTATTTTTGGAGATAATAAAATATCGTATTTTTGTATTTTATGCTTTTGTATTTTAATTTGATTTAATTAGTGAATTAATTTATATATAATATAAATATAATTAATCTGCAATGTCAGACTTCATTTCTTCTAGTTTTCTGATTTTTATGAGTTTTGATTCTTTGTGCTAAGTTAGTTAATTAGTAAAAGAATATAATAGAGAAATAATTAGGTCAAAATTATTTATTTTTTTACATAAAATAATATGTTTAATTAAGTCAAGAACATAGATTATTTAATTACAAATTTTAACCTTTATTTTAGCATAGTTAGTGAATGTTAATAAATCAATTTTAGAATTTAATTAGTGATTTATTAAGGGATATTTTTCTAAGATTTTCATATAAAGTAGATGAATCATGGATTCATCACACTCCTATACTTAGATCTTTGCTTGTGCCCGAGCAATTTTTAGTGAGTTAGAAGATTGAATCCTTGATTGTGCATGTATGATTTCAAGACTTGTCTCATTAAGAATCCTTGGTTTTAGTGATCCAAAAATCCTAGTTGAACCAAGCTCTAGTCAAAAGGAATCCAACTTCAATAATTATCAGACTCTTTATTTATACATGTAGCATAGAGATATGAAGTTTAGTTTGCACTGCATTTTATGAGAGTCGAGTCAAAATATCACCCAAAGTCCTAGTCCAAGAGACTCTCCTCAAGACCTAATCCTCAACACTAGGGAATAAATCAATTCTTGTGTTCATTCAGTTGTCTCAATAGTTTGTCAGACTTGAAAATGTAGATGAAAGGTCAGTTGATTGTGGGCATAGGATTGTATTAATTCTTCTCCCCCTCGCATTGGAACAAGGATCCTCTCGAGTGCTCTATTAATTCAACACATGTATATTTTTTTGGTGTTGATCAATGTGTCCGTCAAGCATTTTTGAGTCGCTTGTACTTGTTCCTAAGAGTACATCAGGGTGTGTCTTCTTTAAGTATCTAATATACTTACACCCAGACTTGTATCGCTTACGTTGTAGAACCCTTTTTGATGTACTAGCCCGACTCATTTGGCTTAATTAGCTTTGGTCCAAGTGGACACTCTGAAATAGTTGGGAGCAAAAATAAAACCCATGGGCCTCTATGCAATTTTTCCAAAATTATACAACATTCTTTAAATTTTTCTGGACCAAACAATAAATACAAAATGGTCTAGTGGTATACTTGCAAAATGGCCACCTCACGTGGAGCACCACGTGAGGTAACCTGACATAGACCTAAATGTGATATCTAGAAAGTACAAGGTTCTACATGCAAAATGTCCATTTTATTTTAAATGTTACATTTTATTTACAATATTAATAAATAAATATACATAAAGGTTGGGGAAAGGGTTTCAAATTACCCCTATTGGCGCGGGATCGGACGGATGCGGTTCATTCACTTGGACACGTGTCGTCTCCTGGACGTGTGATGACGGTTCGTAGATGTACAGTGGAGATTAGATCGCTTGAAGACAATGTACAACTGAAGCTTGGCATGATCCAGCGGTTGTTGTACGACCTGGGGAGCAGCTGACGATCGGACGACTCTTGAGAAGGTTGGAAGAACAAGGGAAGAACACGCCCTTGGTGAGTTTCGATCGAGTATTGCTCATTCCTTCGACGTCCTCGAGCACCACCGGCAGATTCTACATGTTCTCACAGGTCTGGCGAAGGTCCCAGGCACCTCAGAAAAGTCTGGAGGCCAACGTTAGGCCTATGGCTGCTTGAAGAAGAAGCGTGACCTATAGGGCTTCATGTTGGATCGATTTGAGCCCAGGAAGGCTCCTTTGACTACGCGACCTGCACAGAAAGCACACAAGGCCAAGGGCAAAGTGCCTTGGACAGTAAAAGGGGAAATGGTGTCGAAATGAGAAGGGGCGGGGGTGCTCCGGCGACAGGAGGAGTTGGAGCACCCAACTCCATATCCATGATGGATCTGGATGAGCGAAGCGCGTGGGATGATCAGAAGATGTCAGGAAACGAAGTGAGGGTGGAAGGCGTGGCGGAGAAAAAGTGTGGCCCGATGAAAACGTTCGACGGAGCGGGGCTCCGACGAACTACGAATCGAGTGATTAAGCTAAAGCTACGGTCTAAGCACTAAAGTAAATGCGGAAACAAAATGCAGGAATTGAAAACTATTTAAAGAAAGTGAAATGCGCAGCTCTTACCTGCAGGCGAGGGCAGCGAGTAGAGGTGGCCGGAACACCACCATGAGGTGCACCTCCGTCCTCCTAGAGCTAATCTGGACTGCAAGAACGTTCCTCCTGTCATGAGGAAACTCTCTCGACCAAGAAATAGGGCTCCAAGACTCGGAACAATGACCAAAGAGCAAGAGAGAGGCGAAGGTTCTTATTTATAAGCACGTATAGGAACTGTGATTGGTCCATGCAAGTGCACTACATGATAAAACTGGATTTTTATTCGTAAGTAATTATTAAAATTAGCAAATTATTTTATTAATTTTTTAGTATAAAATAAAAAATGTTTATTATTTATGAAGTATTTTATTATGATTTTTATTCATTTTTTTGACGTTATTTATTAGCAGTTAATTTTTAGGGATATATTTATAGATATATTCATCTATATTTTGACTATTTTATTTTTGTTTTGTATATTTTATTTTATTATTTTATTCTCTTATTTTATGTATTTATAACTTATTTTTAGGTATATAAACATATTTTTATTGTATTTTTATGATATTATTTGTGTAAATAAATAGTGGTATAGATTATATGGGTATAATTACAAGTATTTCAGTTATGTATTATATACATTATTTTATTTTGATTTATTTTCTTGGGTTTTATTTTAGCTTTATAGTTTACTAGAATGTAAATAATATTGACAAGAATAGAAAATATGAAAGAACAAATGATAAAAGACTAAGATCCCTTTTTATTTATTTACAAGTAGTAACATAGTTATTTTTACCTATATTTTTATAGGATTATTTTATTTCAGTGTTTTATTGGTGATTTTATTCTATTTTTAATATGTACATGTATTATAAATAATATTTAAAAAAATATAAAATATAAAATTGTAAAAAATAATAAAGAATAGATAAAATTAATGTTTTATTCGAGTATCCTACATAATGAGGGTCCGAAACCTAACTTTCACACCTTAACCCCAAAGAATATGAAACCACCTCCATTAAATAGCTTATTAAAAGTTATATACAATTAGATGTGATTTTCATACATTTTGAGTTTTTATTTGGAAGATATGGGTCTGTGAAGTTGGGATTTTGGCTTTTTATTGTGTATAAAATGAACATTGTATCTTATTTTTGTATGAATTAATTTTGTATTTTTCTATATTTTATTATCTACAACTTTCATGTACAAAGTTTCTTTATTTGATGAATAAATAATAAAGAATAAAATGGATGTCAAAACTGAAGTATTGATGAATAAATAAGTGTGACTTTTATTGTATTTTTAGCCATTATCTCTCACTACTTTATTTCTTGTCGACCAAATCAACTCTTGACTTGGTCTCGGAGTTTAGGGTCATAAAATACCTTTGGTATTTTATTCTTTTTCTTTTCTTCTCTTTATTCTATAATTTTAGCATTAAAAGCAATATTATTTACACAATAAATGCAATAAATAATGCATGTTGATATGTACAAAATAATATTATTTACATGCATTAGCTAGGGTTTTTGAGGCCAAAATGAGAGAATAAAGGTGATGAAATGGAGATTCATCACCCCCTATACTTGCCTTTGCTAGTCCCTAGAAAACACTCATGCCATAAGTGCAAAAAAGAAAAACAAAGAAAAGAAAAGGAAAGAAGGTGGATTAAATTTAATTCCCACACTTGTCTTACAAAATCAAAGTTTGGAGCCTAAGTCAGACCTATGGAATTTTAGTGTGGGCGTAACCTCATTGAGAATCGAATTTGGAATACAACAACCTTCGAAAATCTCCAAAACTCTGCTCAAGTCTCCTCAAGAGCCGGGTCAGAATACTTCAACTCATACACAAACCCTTATGACTATGAATCTTATCTGTACAGTATATGTGATAGTGGCTCTCCCTAACTGAAATGATAAAGAGACTGACTTCTCCAGCATGACTACCAAATGATTCTCCAATCCATCAACTCTTTCCTAGAGGAGCGAGGTATTCCAAAGTTCAAGTGGCAACCAGCTCAAGAGGAGGGGGTGAAGAGAAGAATGGATGGTAGCCAGTGTAGCTACTTATCCTTAGATGCTTGACCGGTGTAGCCAATTCATCCAGCTGCAGGCTCACATATCATGACTTTGAAGCACAAGCTTGCTTATTGACTGTGCAAATATGTACACTCTAGCAGGCATTTTATTTTCAATTAGGCCTATCCACTTTTTTGGAGCTTTGTTTTTTGCATTTTTGGAAATACTATATACAACAGTATTTACATAAGGAGTTTTTCCTCTTGAGCCAGTAGACTATCCCTCTTTTGAAGCATTATTGCAACCCACACTCTCCTATCTTTAGATATCTCTGCTACTGGACGGGTTGGGGTGCACTTCCCTCCCTAGATGAGGACAAATATTTCCCCTTGTATGCATCTCATACCGGCAAATCCAATTCCCTCGTCACTCCAATTGAGTTGAGACAAGTGAAAGGTGCAGGTATCCAAGTTAGGTCACTATCAACAAGAGTCATGCATGTGCTCCGAAATACTCTACTTGGCAGTCAAGAATCCATGGAACCAAGTCTCACAATTCTCAAAGAATTAAGTCAACTAGAACTGAAGTACCTCAATTCCAGCTCCTATAGGGTTCCTATGATTAGGTAGATTTACGGTATAACCAAGCTCTAAACTTCAGATTTTACTTAGACTTGTTCAATTATCAAACTTAATCCAAAAAAATGAATGCTATGCAAATGCTACGTACAATGCAGAAAATCTTTTTGTGATGGATTTTTCAATGTTTTGAACTTTTTATGGGTTTTTGAAACAGATGATGCAAATGCTACTTTTTTTATTTTTCAAAAAGATTTTGCAAATATTTTTACGATTATTGAAAACAAAAGATTTTAGATGAAAATAGGTATGGGGATGCTTCTTATGTTTACAAGAGTTGGCTTTTTAAGAATTTACAAGGGATAAGTGATCGATTTTATAGATATGTATATACAGTTAATAAAGAATTTTACTGTGATGTATATATTCCTCAAAATTATTTGAAAACCATTTTACAAACAATTTTGAAAACTATAGTCCAAAATAATTTTTACAAACAATTTTTACAAGCATTTACACACATTTGAAAATCATTTTGCAAAGGTTTTTCAAATATTATATATAGATTTTCAAAATATTTTTGCAACAAACCATTTGCAAATCATTTTTCAAATATTTTTATTTCACAGAAAGAAAAGAAATTTTACAAAGGTTGAAATATTTTACAATATATTTTCCAAACAGCTTTCAAAAGATTTTTCAAAAGGATTTTCAAACTATTTTTCAAACATTTTGCAAAAGTATTTTCACCTGATTTATTAATCAGCTTGTACAAAAAAATTAAGGAATAATATGCATCTTTCTTTTATTTGATTTTAATGGATTTGATGGGATATGTGTTGTGTTTTATAAAGTACTTTAGCCATAGTTATTATTAAAAATACAAAAGTATGAGTTATGGCTAAAGTATATATGCAGTATATACGACCCCCTATACTTGGCTTGAGCTATGTCCTCATAGATCAGAGAGAAAAAGAGAAGACATAACTTGTACTGAGTATGGCAAATCAAAAGAATAATAAAGGAGGGAATGAATATATGAATGAGAAGTCGACCGTCCCCCCTATACTTAGGCTAAAATAATCCTAAGTATAGCAGACTGTACACAAAGCAGGGAGGGTCAAGGGTGGGAATGAACAGATTGTACTCAGACTGTCTCCCCCTATACCTAGGGTAAGATATCCCTAAGTATAGACAAGAAGAGGAGACCGTGGAGAGGATCAAAGAATGAAATAACTCGGGGTGCACACCCCCTATACTTAGGACAAAGTGTGTCCTAAGTATAAAATACTGTCACAAAGGGGTGATACACATACACTTTTTTTTAATAACGAAAATTGAAAACAAAAAGAAGAAAGAAGAAAATATGAAAGCTTTAAAGGAGGAGTTTTTGAGTGGCATTATCTGAATCATGTGATGTCGCTAATGCTGTGGATGTATCTTCTGTGCTTAGTACTTGAATAGAGTCGACAACGGCCAAGAAAGTGTCATTCTTGAGGTAGGGCTTTAGAATCTGGCCATTGATGACAAATGGTTGTGCGTGAGGAGACAATTCTGATATCACAATACTTTCATTGTCACGCACTTCTTGAACTTTGAACGACCATGTCTATTTTCTCTTTAATTTACTCGAGAAGATCTTCAACTTTGCATCGAATAGCCACACTTTCTGTCTAGTCTAGAAGGTCTTTCGTCTAATGTACCGGTCATGCCAGCATTTAACCTTCTCCGTGTACATCAATATGTTATCATATGCATAGTATCTGAATTCCAGGAGCATGTTCAGATCCTCTTTCCTCTTCTGACCACCTTGTTGTGAGTCTAAATTACAAATATTAACTGCGCAAAATGATTTATGAATCAGCTCTACTGGCAGGTGGTATGGCTTTGCATATACAAGGAGATAGGTCAGCATGCCCAATGGAGACTTGTAAGCAATTCGGTATGCCTAAAGGACTAAGTCCAAGAGTTGAGACCAATTTTCTATCCAGCTTGACAAGCTTCCGAAGTATCATCTTGATTTCTCTGTTAGATAGTTCTGCCATACCATTAGTCTGAGGATGGTAAGGAGACACGACTCGGTGCTCGATGTCATACTCCTTCATCAGTTTCTTCACATCTCTGTTAATGAAGTGATTACCCCCGTCTAAAACCAGTATCTTCGGAATCCCGAACCACGAGATAATATTTTCTTTCAGAAAGCAACACATTGTACGGTTGTCTATGGCTAGAGCGGGGATAGCTTAAACCCAGCGACTTACATAATCAACAGCAAGAAGGATATGCCCGCATCCCTGACTGTTGGGAAAGGCTCCCATGAAATCGATGCTCCTGGCATCAAATACATTTGTAATCTGAATGATCTTCAGGATCATGGAATCTTTAGCTGTAAGGGTTCCTTTCAGTCGCTGATAATCAGTGCATCGTTTGGCAAATGTTGTTGCATCCTTAAATAGTGTAGGCCACCAGAGGCCACACTGTAATATCTTCATTGTCGTTATATCTCTAGAATGGTGTTCCCCATATTCGAGCGAGTGATAATGCTTGAGGACACTATGTTGCTCCGCCTGGGAAATGCACCTGCACAAAATACAATATGTTCCTTCCCTGAATAAGAGAGGATCTTCCCAGTGGTAGAAATGGATCGTTGATAAGAATTTGTCCTTCCGAATCTTCATCCATTCTTGCGGAACTACGCCTGAGATGAGGTAGTTGACAATATCAGCATACTAAGGGAGTGAATCTACTGCCATAATTGACTCATAAGGGAAGGTGTCTGTGATAGGTGCACTGCTCAGTGGAGTCTCTTGTTGCTCAATTCTGGAGAGATGGTCTGCTACCACATTCTGAACTCCATGTTTCTCCTTGATTTCCAAAGCGAACTTCTGGAGGAGAAGGATCCATCTGATCGGTCTAGGCTTGGCATCCTTCTTCTAATGTAAGTATCGGATATCAGAGTGGTCAGTGTAGATCGTGACTTTTGATCCAAGCAAATAGGATCTAAACTTTTCAAGGGTGATACCACATCCAACAATTCTTTCTCTGTCACTTGTAATTTCTATGAGCTTCGTCTAATGTTTTGTTGGGGTAATAAATGGCATAGGGTGCCTTATCTTTCCTCTATCTCAGAATAGCCCAACTGCAAAACCTGACACATCTGTCATGGTCTCAAAAGGAAGAGACCAATCGGGCAGCTGTAGGACTGGAGCTTGAGTGATTAGCTCTTTCAGCAGATTGAATGAAAGGTGAACTTGTTGCTCAATATTGAACTCAGACTCCTTATAGAGCAATTCTGTAAGAGGTCAGGTGATGCGGCTGAAATCACGGATGAATCTTCTGTAGAATCCCACATGCCCCAGAAAGGACCTCACATTCTTGATTGTCTGAGGTAGCTCTAGATTGTCAATCACATCCATCTTTGCTGGGTCGACTTCCATGCCACGTTTGGAAACTACATGATCCAGCACAATCCCTTATGTAACCATGAAGGGCACTTTTCCCATGACAATATCATATTGACTTTACGGTATTTCTGAAGTGCTCTGCCTAGGTGCTCAAGACAAGAATCGAAGCTGTCACCATAGATGGAGAAGTCGTCCATAAACGCCTTGAGGAAACCTCCTACCATCTCGGTGAAAACTGCAAGCATGCATCTCTGGAATGTCGTTGGTGCGTTGCACAGTCCAAAGGGCATTCTCCTAAAAGCATGTGTCGAACGGGCAAGTGAAGGTCATTTTCTCTTGATCTTTAGGAGCAATTGCCACTTCATTGTATCCAGAGTAGTCATCCAAAAAGCAGAAGAACTTCTTGCCAGGCAGTCTTTCTAGAACTTGATCAATGAATGGCAATAGAAAGTAGTCATTCTTAGTTGTTGCATTTAAATAGTGGTAGTCAACACATACATGCCAAGATGTTGGTACCCCAGTAGATATCTCCCCTCCTCTGTCATTTTTAACCATGGTGAGTCATGATTTCTTTGGAACTACGTGCAGTGGGCTCACCTATTTGGAGTCGGAGATGGGATAAATAAAGCATGTGTCACACCATTTCATGATTTATTTCATAACAATGTCCCTCAGATTTGAGTTCAGACTCCTCTGAAATTTGTGGGACAGCTTGTCATCTTCTTCCAGGTAGATGTGGTGTGAGCACAAAGCAGGATTTATCCCTCGGAGATCAGAAACGTGCCAACCAAGTGCCTTGCGATTTTTCTCTAGAACCTCGAGGAGTCGAGATTCTTGCTCCAATGTCAGCTAGCTGCTGACTATGATCGGATACATGTTTTCTACACCCGTAAGGAAAGCATACTTCAGTCCTGCTGGAAGTGGCTTTATTTCGGGTTCTGATCTGATAGGGTTCTCGGCCACTTCTGAAACGGTTTTGGTTGGAGGATGATCTGCCTGAACTCTGGAGGTAGTGCAGACCTCAGTGTCTTGTTGATCTTCTGACAATGTGTCAAACAGATCTACAGTGAACTCATTGTGTTCAGGTTGGAGTGACTCATCCGAATCAAAGAGATGCATCAACAAATTAGATTCTGTCTCCCAAATGTCGTCGGAGCTTGTATCGATTGTGCTTTCCAGGTCCTCCTCAAGAGAGAGGATTTCTTGTGTCCATTAATCATTTAAAGAGAGTGGTGTGTCTCTGATATCTGCAATGAAGTCACAGTATGCTTCAGGTGGTACTGCATGACTTTTATCAGTTACGACTTTAAGCTCGATGATCATGCCTATGGTAATTATGTTGTTGTTCGAGCTGAAAGTCATCTTCTCATACCCATAATCAACCAGGGCCTCTGAAATACGCAGAAATGGTTGGCCTAGGATAATAGGGTTTGGAGTAAGGGTGTGGAAGAGTCCATATCAAGGACTACAAATTCAATGGGAAACTACATGTCCTGCACCTTGACCACAACATCTTCCAAAAGACCTCAGGGTCGCTTGTTGGATCGATCAGCAAACTGAAAGATCATTCATGTCGGCTTGAGAGGACCTAGCCCGAACTCTTGCAATAATGAAGAGAGAAGGAGGTTGATGGAAGAACCATTGTCTAACAATGTTCGCTCAAAGCCTTGATCAAAAATCTCGCAACTGACCAAAGGTAATCCTTTATCTTGTTTCTTCTATGGGAGATTGCTGATGGCTACAACTGTATCCATGGTAAGAATGTGTTTTTCAACTTGTCGGCATCTGTTGTTACATGTTGGTCGACGCTTGTTTTTACATGCCTCCTTCAAACATTTCTTTACAACGGGCATGTATTCCATAGCCTTCATCAAAGGAATCTCAACAGTCAAATTATTAATGATATCCACAACTCCAGGATAAGATAATGCACTTTTTCTTTTTGAATTTTTTTGGCATTTTCTATTGAATCAGGAAAAGGAATATGTACAGTATTGAAATCAGAGATAAAGTTCTTATATACAACAAAATACTTGTCCACGATATTTTGTACATCCGGATCACAGAAAGGAGTACATGTTGGAGATGACGGTGCTGGTGCTGATGGACAAGCAAAAAGTGGGGCCTCTGCTCCGTCGGCTGGCGTAGGATCAGTTGTGGCTGGTGGCTCCTCCATAACTGGCTCGTCTTCACTTCGTTTGCGGACATCTTTTTGGTCTTTTTAGCTTTTCTGATTTTTTTAGTGTTTTGTTGATGGTGGTGGAGGTGAATGGCAGCTGTCATGGCTCCTCCTTCTTCTTCCTCACCCGTCCTTGTAGCTGGCACGACTGATGCAGAAGATGATGATTCACCTCTCAGAGTTTTATTCTTCCCTTTACTTGCGACAGATGGAGGCAAAGTCCTACCTCTCTTGAGAGTGACAACAATAGATATAGTAATATTACAATCATTTGACTCTACAGGCACAGACTGGACATCACATTCTACATGTTCTCTATGTTTGAAAATACTGGGATTCGCTTCAACCTATGTTGGAATGGAAGTTTTGGTGGCGGTCAGGTCGTCTAACTTCTTCATCATATCTTCCAGGCCTTTAACAAGTTAGGCTAAGCAATCAAGGGTAGGGTTCGTAGGACTTACCTCAGAAGGTTCAGCGTACAGACCACGTTGTAGTTGATTGTTATGGGGTTGAGGCAGAGACTGCTGATGTGGTTGAGGAGGTGGAGGAAACTGGTATTGGTGGGAAGAGGGTATTGATGAGATGGTACAGCCATGTACTGGTGATACGGTTGTGACGGGCAGTACTGCGGTTGTACATACTATTGATTCTACATCCATTGGTTGCGGTACTGTAAAGCCTTAAACTTGACTATCTCTCGGATCCTTTATCATAAGATTCAGCTCGTCAAGAGGAAACCAACGGAATTTGTTTCGTGTGAATCGTACTTCGTTTCGCTTTGTTATGATTTTCAGAAGAAAGAGAAGTAAGGAGGTTTAATATGTCATTAACTCTTAATGACCATCATTAAGACTAATTAAATACGATTAAAGAAATTAATGATGGATTGAGAATCATTAATGACTATTAGCAAATACTAATCAATGGTTAGCAAAAGTTAAGCATAAACGATAGAGGTTAAATCACGATTAGTAAAAGTTAGTCACGATTAGCGCTAATTAAGCGTCATTAGCGAATCTAGAGTCTTCTGGATAGTTCTAACTTAAGCCATAAGTTTCGAATAAGTTTTAACCAAAACCATGGGCCAAAATTATGGGTCGCTAACCGTGGTTAAGATGTAAACCATGGTTTTCTAACCATGGTTAGCGGTTTTCTGAAGCCTATAAATAGCCCCCCTACCCATTCATTCTCTACGATTTCCACTACTACCACCACCCCAAGGGCTAGGGTCGAGAGGTCGGGAGGAGGAGTGGGAGGCAAGGAATGAGCGCTAGCGAAGCGCTGCCGAGAGAACGAGGAGGAGAAAGGTACGATCCTTTCTTAGTTTGCTTCTTGAGCTAGGTTTTCGATTCATGTTCTTTTTCCAGCTTTGTTTTCGATTCATCTTTGTTTATGATTCGTTTTCTGTTGTGGTTCGCGGAAAAATCTATGAAACACCCTACTTAGGTGCGTGCCGCTATGCACATCAGTGAACCCTGTGATTCGTCACATTTTCACTCACCTAAGATGCATGGTGTCTACCGATTCTCCATTTCTTATTGTTCTATTCTTTCTTTTCCGCTTTTATAGTTATTTTGATGGAGAAATCCGTGTAATACCCTACTTATGTGCGGGCAGCTATGCACGTCAGTGAACCTTATGATTCGTCACACCTTCACTCACCTAAGACGCATGATGTCTACCGATTCTCTATCGCTTGTAGTTTGGTTATATTCTTTCAGTTTCCTTGTTGTTTTCCTCTTGTTGATTTTATAGAGGAAACTCTTTCTGTTTTTCTTTTAAAATATGTCCCGATATAAGAAGAAGTTCTGCCGAAATTTCAAGAGAAAATATGTTCTTCGTGTTCTTCGTTTGTTCTTTGTGTTCTTCGTTCATTCTTCGCGTTCTTGGCACGTTCTTAGCGTTTTTGATACGAAAATAGAATTTAATCGTTTCAGGAGCTATAAATAATCCTTTTGAAAAAGCATCACGATAAAGCACTGCATACGAGAGAGAGAGAGCTCGATTAGGTAACGAAATCCTTCCTTTTGCTGTTGGGTTTTCATATGAGATCGGTGAGATTTCTGTATTTATGCTCCTTGTTATGAAGAACCCTAATTTGGTTATTTTTAGAAAGTATGAAAGGTTGCTTTGTGATTTCAACTAAAATAAGGTCTAAGCATCGAATGGATGTAGTGGTTTGGAAAGTTAGGGTTGGGAAGTTAATATAAGCATAAATATGAGTATATAAATATATGAATTAATATATATGTAAGTCTATACTCAGTATTTATGTTTATGCAAATATTGGCTTAACGAAGGAATTACATCATGGGAATTGGTGTGTTTTGAGTTGGATCCTGAAAAGGATTGTGTCTTCTGTTAAGAATGACTGGGAGTAGAACTACAAGTCAAGGATGTAACCTGTAGGTTTGTCGGAAGGTTCCCGTATTGATGTTGCCCTACCTAGGTGGTACACAGTTGTCCTGTTGCACGAAATGAATGATATGCAATGCGTGGTACCATGAGCCAATATATTCGGGTTAAACGACGGAAGATGTGGTCGTGTCATGTGGAGGCATGGGTGGTTCAATAGCGGCTGGGTCACGATAATATTTTTTTAAAGCCACTAGGTTATGTGATTAAAGTTAGTCTGAGGTTTTAAGCAACTGGATCCTCAAGGATGGTGTGCTCCTTTGTTTTCCAGACTAAGGGTTTGAGACCTTGATTGATAAAGGGTAGAATTGAAGGATTGGTTGAGGCGTTGGTTGAGGTGATGTGCGACAGCATAAGCTTACCAGATCAATGCAATCTCCAATCCCGCAGTATCCATGGCTACAGAGTCCATATAGTGGTAAGGTAGTTCCCTGGACTAATCCCTGACATGAAATAGAAAGGAATAGGACGTAAGTTAATGAGAAGGGATGAAACTTTTTGTGATAACAAGTTTTGAAAAATTACACCATTTGTTTGTTTTTCTCTTCTTCGTTACTTAGCATTCACTAATTGTTATCCTATAATTTATGGAAAATCCAACAGGTATCAATGAGCCATCGCAAGGACTTTAGAAATCTAGCAAGCTAACATAGTAGCCATCCAGCCAACCATAGTAGCTTTACTCTATAAGGTAGTTTATAATCTCTTGTGTATTTTCTTTCGAGCTGATGTACATGTAAATGGTTATAGTGGGATAATGTATCATATGAACTTTATATTGTGAATGAAAAAGTGTTGAAATACTTCCTTCTAAGTATTTTTAATTGCAGTCTGTTTCTGAATGGTAGTTGTGATTGCTGAATAAATTATTGATGAGTAACCAGATCCGGATATGAGAGGATCTGACGGCCCTGAATTGAGGTTGTGACAGTGTAGTGGAGGCTGGTGATATTGAGGCGAGGGTTGAGAGGACTATTGATAGCGACCACCCTGGGGTTGGTGGTAGGCCCTATTGGCTTGTGCTGGCCCTGAGGATGTCCAGTAGGGCGGGACGGCTATGCATTGTTGCTCCATACACTGTTGACTTATTGAATCAAGGGTGATGGTGCGAAGGCTGGATCTGAAGGTGAAAGGAAGTCTGTTAGTAGGCCACCATCTACTAATGCGGCGGGTCCCGGTCGGGTGCCTGAATGTAGTACACATGCTAGACTGACGGTGGCTGCTGACTCGATTGAGGTTGTTGATGCGGTGCTAGCTCATCCTTCTTCTCAGCAGGAGTCTCTATCGATGGTGTTGCCGACTGGACAAAACTGATGGTACTCAGCAGTAGTTCCAGTTGCTTGGTGATCTGGTCCATCTTGTCTAAATGACGAGTCCTCTTCTCGATCACAGCAAGCTTCTCGATATCATGCTATCTCTTCTCAATAATATCAATCTTTGAGAGATGGCCCTGATGATGTTGAGATTAGAGATCTCGTATCTCTCTGCCTCACGAGATGCTTCCATGTGTACTTGCTTCTGGAGGATCTAGGGTTGTTTCTGGTATGCACGGGATGAAGAGAGGGCAGCCTCTCCTTCGATTATTTCTTCAAAAATATGCCAAACTACATCTTCTTCCATATTGAAATGTGTTCCCCTACAGGCTGTGTCAAAGAGCCTTTGGCTTTCTATATTCAATCCCCCAAAAAGTGTTGGACCAAACTAGTCCTCGGTATCTCATGATGGGGGCACTTCTCCTGCAAGTCTGTAAATCGCTCCCATGGTTCATGGATGGTCTCGTGGGCACCCTGGGAGAAGTTATTGATCCTATCTCGCATCTGGTTGAGCTGACCGAGAGGATAGAATTTGTGCAGAAAGATAAATTTCAGTTCCTCCCATATATTCACAACCTTTCCCAAATGATTGACCAAATATAGGGCATTGTCCTCCAAACTGAATGGAAAAGTCATCATCTTCAATACATCTAAGGGAGCATTGGTGCAGTGGGTGGTACGACAGATGCGTGAGAACTATTACAGGTAAATGTAGGGCTCCTCGTTGGTGTTCCCGTGAAAGGATGGTAGAAGGGCCAAGAACTGAGGCTTGAGTTCAAAGTGAGTGTGTACCGTTGGAATGAGGATTCACTCGATCATCTGGATGTCTCCAGGATTATATGTCTCTTTTAGCGTAGGTTTCTGCCTTCCTTGTTATGGCTCTTCTTCGTCTGGATCATCACGGGGTCCGTCCCCTCTTCCTCATGCTGGTCTATCTCCTCCTTCTGCGTGTATGTTCATCACATTATTCAACATGTCCTAAAATGCAGCCTGTGTTAGGGCTTGCTCGATCAGCTGTTGTTGTATGGCTTGAATGGAAGCCAGCAACTGAGCATTCACCTAGTTCTCATTTGGCATCTGACCCTGCTCATGATGGGAAGGTGGTTGTTGTCCCTTGCCCTTTCCTTAGAGAGCCACTTCCGGGTCCGAGTCTGAAGAGATGAATTATGTGTTAGGATCCAAGACTGGGCTGGCTTCTATCTCAACAGTGAAAAAGTCCCAATCAGACCACTTGAAATATAATCCCAGTAGCTAAGATGAATCTGGATCTAGGGTCAATCCCAAAATGTTGTGAATGAAAAAGATATAGACTAAAATCGACTCTCACTCACAACAGCGAAGGTGGGACAAAAGTGATCCCAATTTATTGGGTGGGTAAAGAAGACGAGGATTCTGGAGATCGGCTCACAAAGTCCGGACCGGGTTCTGGGGAATCGCCTCGAATTATTGACAATGTCGAGTCTATGGAATCGATGTAGGTGTACGCGGAGTCCCGACTGAGCCATCCATAGATCTCCATCGTGAAGCAAGAAGGAGATCAATATTGGAGGAAAGATACGGTGGTCAACAAAGAATAAAAATAAAATGTAAAATAATAGAAAGACTCGAGCTAAGTGGGAGTCAAAAGGAAGACATGTGACAAAATTTGCGCAATTGCACGGGACTTAATCTTTGAACCTTAATCTAAATCCATACAAACACAATACAAAATTGGGTTCACCAACTCACACCATGTGAAACCGTAAAGGATCGACTACTTATCTTTTCAATTTTAGAGTTGTTATTTCAGGCATATCCTTTATTAAGTCCTTAGCATGCTAACCCTATAGGAGAGAGAGAGAGAGAGGTACTGCTAGAAAAGTATCCGTACTTGTCCTCCTCCTTTGTAACCTATAGTCTACACTTTTTGAGGTCCTTGTAACCCTTCCTGGATTCCTACTCAGCCAAAGAAATAGAGAGAGGAAGCTGATAGGTGAAACCGCTACTTCGATCCTTGCTCGCAATGGAATCATCTATGAGCATGCAAGAACCTACTCGAATGCAAATTGATGAGATAGACACAACCATGAAGGTGTGGCCTACGCTCAATACTTCATACCATGTCGATGCTCCACACAAGGCGGGAATACCATCGCTGATAAGGCCCTACTCGGTCACGTACGATAGAAGCGCCATTGCTTCTGAAATCCAGGCGATACACAAGGCAGTTACAGACTGGGTTTTTGGCTCTAATCCTTAGCGGGTCATGCCCCGCTCATGGGAGGGGTCTTGGTCCCCTCCTACAGTACATGAACACAATGAGGGCTTTATGAACCCAAGACAATGAAGTACATTACAAATTTTAATTAAGGTCAAAGTTTATTTAGCAGTCCCCTTGTTTTAATTCTTAGGGATTTCAATTTTTGGGATCTTTCAGCATACAAGCACCTAACACTTTTTTAGATTCTCGTTTAAGTTCTAGATGCTCAAAATTAGAGGGAGATAGTGAAAATTTCGTGCAAGTCGATTCGGTGATGGAAATCTTACAATTGAATCTAATGATGCATGCTGAGTTAGGGGACTTATAGTGCTTCTCAGCTCTCTCCATGCGGTATGCAAAACAGAATTTTAAAACCTAACTACACGGCGGTGTGCAATCGACAAAATTACCCTGAACAATAGCTGCTATTAATTGTGAAGAACCAATTATTAATCATTCAGAGATGAGACCAAGGTCCGATCTTCGATGTTGATCGGTGCCCGCCACAACGGGTCCTGCAAGCGTTGTAGATGACCTCTCTCGACGTGCAGTCTCAAATCCAAATAACTAACATTTATTATTTTGACAAGATCCAAACATAAGAAACTATAGGAAAATGCATTCTTATTAAGGTTTGCACCTAATTACCGAGGTAAGCAACCTAAGGCTAGGGCTCCATGCACACAAAATAAATAAAAAGAAAGGCAGAAAACTCAAAAAAGGGGGAAACAAAATAAAAGAAGGTGACAAAATTTGAAAAACTGTGACGAGGCCCATAAGTGAACAGACACTTGGACACTGGACCTCGTTGTGGAGAGTAAAGTCCAAGTCTTAATTATTGCATGTTAAAAATCTCTCACTCACCAATAAATACATAAATAAAGCTATGCTATTTCTATGCTAAATTTCCTCTCTTTACTTCCTTTGTAGCCTCTCCAACTGGTCAAGGTGTGAAGATCAGCCTCCACCAAACTTCGATGCATCGACATCCTAAGAAGTCATCCTCGCGTGACGGGCCCTCGCAACAAAGTCACAAAGAAATTCATGTTAGCACAGATGATCACATAAAATCAAAATGAGCTATATACAAAGAATAACTGATAAATATGTGTAAAATGAACTCATTATTAATTCAATAAATCAATTAATGAAGCAAGAATGACTATACTAGATAAATGACAAAAATAGACTACGCCCATTGCACCCCGGCAACGGCGCCATTTCATGAGAGAGATCTAGCCGAAGTCATGTCAATACACAAGGAGGACCGACAATCGTCGAAGCGACCTCAGATAAAATCCCACTCAATCAACAATCAACCCACGAATATAAATCGAGCAATGAATATCAAAGAGTGAGTTAAAATTTATTATTCTCTACAACTAAATGTATAGCAAGCAAGTACGTAGAGGTCGAACCACATAAAGCAATCATTGTAGCCTATAATTATTTTTGAACAAGGTATTTATATACAACCATGTCATTTATCATGTACGTATATATATACATCTATATTTTTTATTTTTTTTAATATTTTCTATTTTATTTTTGATTTTATATTCATATTATATGTATATGTATTTTTTTAGATTTTTATATTTTGTATTTCTTTACATAATAAGTAATATATAATAATATATATAATAATGGATAATATAGGTATAAATATTGATAAAAATATCCAAAATTGCATAAATACATATTTTTAGGTTCTACATAATTTTTTATGTGTTTGTAATTTTCTGGAGTTTTTGCTAATTTTTATGGGTTTTTTCAATTCAAAAATAGCTTAAAACAGAGATAAAATAATAGATGGAATATTGAAATGGAATTTAAAAATAGAAAATTGAATCCAAAATTTTCCAAATCAATGTTAATACTTAGATAACAATTTAAAGAAAATTACCAAACTTTTATCAAGGTTTTTGGGATTTTCGATTTTTAAGAGTTTTGTTTTTTCATTTTTTGATTTTTGGTCCGACTTCTAAAATATATAAATAAGCAACATATAAGTTTTTGGGATTTTTCAGAAATGTTTTTACATTTTTTGATATTTTATACGCTAGACAAGGACTGTTAATGCTCTAAATGATTTTTAATAAATATCAAAAAGGTCCAAAATTACAAATAAAAATCATGATGTGAAACTACCAACAATCAGAAATCTACACTTATTTTTTCATCATTTTTGGAGCACAATAGCTATTTTAAATAAATCCAACAAGTATACAAAAATACAATTGCTGGCAGGGGCATGCATGTAAATAAAATAAAATCCAAGGGCCTCTGTGCAATTTTTTCAAAATTATACAACATTATTAAACTTTTCTTGATCAAACAATAAATACAAAATGTTCCAGAGGTATACTTGCAAAATGGCCACCTCACATGGAGTGCCACGTGTGGTGACCTGGCATGGACCTAAATGCAATATCCAGAAAGTACAAGGTTCTACATGCAAAATGTCTATTTTATTTTAAACGTTACATGTTATTTACAGTAGTAATAAATAAATATACACAAAAGTGGGATAATGGTTCCAAATTACCCCTATTGGCGTGGGATCGGACGGATGCGGTCCATTCACATGGACTCGTGTCGTCTCCTGGACGCGCGATGATGCTTCGTGGATGCAGGATAGAGATTAGATCGCTCGAAGATGATCGACAACTGAAGCTTGGCATGATCCAACGGCTGTCGTACGACCTGGGGAGCGACTGACGATCGGACGGCTCTCAAGAGGGTTGGAAGAACAAGGGATGAACTCATCCTAGGCGATTTTTGATTGAGTGTTGCTCGCTCCTCCGACTTCCTCGAGCGCCATTGGCAAGTCTACACATTCTCACAGGTCTAGCGAAGGTCCCAGACCCTCAGAAAAGTCCGGAGGCCATCGATAGGCCTCTGGCTTCTTGGAGAAGTAGCGTGACCTGGAGGGCTTCAGATTAGATCAATTTGAGCCTAGGAAGGCTCATTTGACTACACGACCTGCACATAAAGCACACAAGACTAAGGGCGAAGTGCCTTGGCCAGTAAACCGGGGAAATGGCATCGAAATGGGAAGGGCAGGGGTGCTCCAACGACGGGAAGAGTTGGAGCACCCAACTCTAGATCCATGATGGATCTGGATGAGCGAAGTGCGTGGGATGATCAGAAGACATCGGGGAACGAAGTGAGGGTGGAAGGTGTGGTCGAGAACAAGCGAAGCCCGATGAAAACGTTCGCCGGAGCGGAGCTCGGGCGAACTATGAATCGAGTGATTAAGCTAAAACTACGGTCTGAGCACTAAAGTAAATGCAGAGACAAAATGCGGGAATTGAAACCTATCTAAAGAAAGTGAAATGTGCAGCTCTTACCTGCCAGTGACGGCAGGGAGCAGAGGTAGCCGGAGCATCACCGTGGGGTGCACCTCCGTCCTCCTGGAGCCAATTTGGACCGCAAGAACGCTCCTCCTGTCACGAGGAATCTCTCTCGACCAAGAAATAGGGCTCCAAGACTCAGAATAGTGACCAAAGAGTAAGAGGGAGGAGAAGGTTCTTATTTATAAGCATGTATAGGCACCCTTATTGACGGTTGGATTGGAAAGAATCGAGGCTATGTCCAGGCGATTTGCAAGCTTGGTGGATATCCTGAAAGATCAATGATGAATTTCGCTAAAGGAAGCGAGCGTGATGGATCGATGGGTCGAGCAGGAAAACATGAAGAAACTCAGGAATTCGATGGTTCTGACGAGTTACAGCACCTGGGGAGGGAGTTGACCGGAGGTCAACGAAGGTCGCTCTATGATTGGTCCACACAAGGCCACTACAGGACAAATATTCGTAATTAATTATTAAAATAGTAAATGATTTATTAATTTTTTAGTATAAAATAAAAAATATCTACTATTTTTTTGTAGTATTATATTATGATTTTTATTCACTTTTTGATGTTTTTATTAGTTGTTAATTTTTAGGGGTATATTTATAGGTATATTCACCTATATTTTGACTATTTTTTGTATATTTTATTTTATTATTTTATTCTCTTATTTTATATATTATAACTTATTTTTAGGTATATAAACATATTTTATTGTATTTTGTGATGTTATTTGTGTACATAAATAAATAGGGGTTTGGATAATATAGGTATAATTATAGGTATTTCATCTATGTATTATATACATTATTTTATTTTGATGTATTTTCTTAGGTGTTTTAGCCCTATATTTTACTATAATGTAAATAATTTTGACAAGAGTAGAAATATATAAAAGAACAAATGATAAAAGAATAAGATCCTCTTTTATTTATTTACAAGTAGTAACATAGGTATTTTTACCTATATTTTTATAGGTTTATTTTATTTTAATATTTTATTGGTGAATTTATTCTAATTTTAATATGTACATGTATTATAAATAATATTTACAAAATTATAAAAATATAGAATTGTAAAAATAATAAAGAATGGATAAAATGAATGTTTTATTCGGGTAGCTTATACAATGAGAATCCAAAACCTAACTTTCATGCCTTAACCCCAAAAAATATGAAACCACCTCCATTAAATAGCTTATTAAAAGTTATATACAAATAGATGTGATTTTGATACATTTTGAGTTTTTATTTGAAAGATATGGGTCTGTGAAGTTGGGATTTTGGCTTTTTATTGTGTATAAAATGAACAATGTATCTTATTTTCGTACGAAATAAATTTTATATTTTTCTATAATTTATTATCTACAACTTTCATGTACAAAGTTTTTTTATTTGATGAATAAATAATAAAGAATAAAATGGATGTCAAAACTGAAGTATTGATGAATTAATAAATGTGACTTTTATTTTATTTTTAGCCCTTATCTCCCCCTACTTTATTTCTTGTCGACCAAATCAATTCTTGACTTGGTCTCGGGGTTTTGGTATTTTATTTCTTTTCTTTTCTTCTCTTTATTCTATAATGGTATTAAAAGCAATATTACTTACACAATAAATGCAATAAATAATGCATGCTAATATGTACAAAAATAATGGTATTTACATGCATTAGCTAGAATTTTTAAGGCCAAAATGATAGAATAAATGTGATGAAATGAAGATTGATCAGTGAGTGAGTGAGAGGAGAGGAGAAAGGAAGGAGAGAGAGAAAAGAGGGAAAAAATAAAATAAAAGTAAAATAAAAGAAAAGTAAAATAAAATAACAAGAAATGAATAATAAAATGAATAATTAAAATGAATAAAAGGAGTGACATGTGGCAGCTCTAAGAGCGGTCACGTGTCACACCGAAAAAATGAAAATTAAATAAGAAAATTCAATAAAAAATAGTAAATGATGTCAAATGAAAAAGTGATCTGTATAAAAGTTGATCTCTCGGTGAGATCTACAACTTGTGTTAAGGGACCAAAATCAAAAGAGGTTATTTGTATAAAAAATTATTTTTGGAGGTACTCTGTAGATATAAAATATTGTATTTTGTATTTTATGATTTTTTGCATTTTAATTTTATTTTAATTAGTGAATTAATTTATACACCATATAAACATAATTAATTTATTTTTATGGATTTTTATAGGTTATAAATCAGTAAAATAAAATCAACAAAGATAAAATATGTACAAAATATACAACGTCATATTTTTGTATTTTCTTTTGATTTTTTGATTTTTGTGAGTTTTAATTATTTATATTAAGTTAGTTAATTAAAAAATAATATAATAAAAAAAAGGTCACAATAATTTTTGTGTACATAAAATAATAGGTTCAATTAAGGCAAAACATAGGTTATTTATTTACAGATTTTAATCTTTATTTCACCATGACGGGTCGCTAGATACGATAATTAATTCGACTTCGTTGTAGCACGTGTACTTAGCGATTCGGTCAGAACCGAGAGAAGATCTCCGTGAAGAGTGTCTCGGCTTTAATTTGTATCCCGGGCAAGTCCGGGGTCGAACTCAGGGAGGCAAAGGAACAACTTGGGTTTAATTTGCAAAATTAAGATCTAGATATCCAAACGGTATTTTTTTTAGATTTTTTTATGTAAAAACCAAAGCAAATGCAAATGCGGCGGAATTAATACACTAAGAGAGCATACAACTTAGCCAAATTAATTTGAATAGAAAATAAGTCCAATTTAGCAAAGTTATATTTTTCCTAGAGTCTTAATCCAGAGATGAATGCAAGGTACTTTTTTTTGGAATTTTATGGGTTAAAATGCCACAATGAAAAATGCACATTTTTTAAGGGTCTTTTTGCAATTTATCACACAAACAGTAAGCAAAAATTATGAAAAAATTACTGGAACTAAAACATGATGCAAGGAGACTACAGTAAGTTTTTTGGATTTTTCTGACAAATTATAAATTTTTTTATGAATTTTTTAGTGAAAACAGAGTGAAAATGAGTAATCAATTCCTAATTAATCCACATTATCAAATTAGTCAAAATGCAAATTATCTCAAGTAGATATTTAGATGTAGAATCCAAGAGAATTGAAATTTTGCAAAAAGAATATACATGGATTTAATTAAAAATCGAATACGAAAATCACTCTACAATTTATTTCGGGCACATGACATATCCGTTTTAGATGAAATTTGGACAGTAAGTTTATCACATTTCAAGGCATCATATATATTTTTTGTGGATTTTTTAGAGCAATCATGTATGAGATATAATTTTAGGAGTCTAGATTGGGTAAAATATGAAATATTTCAGTTGAATAATTTAATTTAATTACCCAAGGACCACAAAAATATAAATAAATATCCACAATGTAGAGAATTAGTTGCTCAATACAAAGACATTTTTCTTTGAACAAAAAGATGCACTACAGGTGTCCAAATTAGTAGCCAAACATAGGGGTGTCTATGCAAATCAGCAATTAAAAAGACAACTAAAACTTATGCATAGGGACTAAACTGCAATTACAAAAACTTGAAAGAAAAGAGTTGCAATTTTTACAAATAAAATAATAAAACAAATGACCTTCTTCTCCTCCAGGCCGATTGGGGCTGAACCCAAAAGGGGAGATGGGGGTTGACGGCGGCGGCGCCGCGCCAACACGCGGAGGGGGGTCGGCGGCGGTCCACGCGTGGCTAAGACGGCGTGCGGCGGTGGAGCTGCGGCGAAGGGGCAGGCCGGGCGGCCTGGAGGTCAACGGTGGTAGGGGGCATAGCCGCAAGGAGGCGGGAGTCGATGGAGGGCTGAAGCTCCTTGGCGGAGGAGCGCCGACGGGAGGCGCGGCGGAGGGCAGGTCGGGCGGCGCGGCCGCTGTTGGCTGCGCGCCCGCGAGGGGAGGCCGCGGCCGGTGACGGCGGCGGTTTTTGATGGGGGAGGTGGGGCGGCGGCCGTGGAGCTGCTGCTCCACCTTCCGATTTTTTTTTGTTTTTTTTAATTTTTTTTTGATTTCTTTTTTTGCTGTAATAAAAAGGGACTTTTTTTGTTTTAAATTTTTTTTATTTTTTTTGATTTTAATTAGACAGGGAATGTGATTAAAGAGAAGAAAACAAAAATGGGTTGGTGATGATGATGATGATAAACTAAACAAATGAGGGAAAATGGTGTGATGGTGGTGGTGGAAAGGATGATATGTAGTGTGCTAAAAAAATTGCAAAAAGACAAGATGAACTAAAATGAAGGGAAATTTTACCTACGATGATACGGTCGCCTATGATGTGCTCGTGAGAGCACGGTCTTTGCTCGAATTGCTGGTGCGTAATGAGCTCAAGCAGCGTGCGATTGCGGCTGCGATGTTGGCCAAAAAGCCAACGGATCTCACCGGAGAGAGGGCTGTCGTCGCTCGACCGCGGTTGCGTCGCTGTCACCGATTCAACTCTGGGAACTTGGCTCTCCTCACATAAAGATGGATCCCAGGCAAAAATGAGGAGGATGACATGTATATAAAGATGATGGAATAGGAGGTTATTAAAGTGGTGGAGTTGAATGGGAAGTTGGGAAAAATGGTGGAATAATGGAGTTGAATTGGTGGTTATTGTAGAGAATGGAAATTAAATAATAAATAAATAAATAAATAAATAAAGTTGTCTACTTTAAATACAATAAAATAAAAAGAGAAGAGAAATAGTGGAGAATTTACAAGAGAAGACAAACAACATGTACACATTTTTTTTACTTTTCTAATATGTAATTTTTTTGTCTTTTTAATAAGAGATATTTACAACGGAAAAAATACAATAAAATAGTACAATTAAAATACAACACAAGTATGATCTTTTTGTATTTTTAGTAATTAAGAAAGATACAAATAAAATTAAAGAAAGAATGAATATATACATAATGTACAATGTACATCTAGGTCCCAAAACCCAACTTTTGCAAATGAGCTCCGATTTTAATGAAACCACTTCCGTTGGATAGATAATTTTCTAACTTGAACTTTAAAAGTGAGTTTGGTGAATTTGGAGTTCATACGGAGCGGGAATTTAGGTTGGAAGTTGGACTTTACGGCTTTTTCTCTTTGAGATCTAGGAGCATTTATTTGAGTTGAAATTTGTTTTATATTTTTGTATTTTTATATACATTTTTATAAACAAGTTAGAGAAAGAATTAGGCAAAAAGGAGTTGAAATGAAATTACTAAAAATCCATGAAGTTTTGGCATATTTACAAGTATAAAACTCCTTTATATATTTTTTTTCGGCTTTTTATTGTTAATTCATTTTGTACAATCTTATATACAATAATTAATGTATTTTATTTACAAGAGTTATTTTGTTAATTTATGGATTTTATGGATATTTATTTGGGACTTTACTCAGGGATTTTGCTAAGATCAAGATATTGCGATGATGAATCGCGGATTCATCACCCCCCTATACTTAAACTTTGCTAGTCCTCGAGCAAATAAAGAATAAACAACTTGGGTTAACCCCTGACTGTGCATGTGAATACAAGACTTGATCCGTTCAAGAACTCTCGGTTTTAGAGATCCTAAAATTCTAAGCTGAACCAAGCTCTAGTCAAAAGGCACCCAATTTCCCTAATCATCAGACTCTCTTTGTATACGTATATATAAGGGATATGACTTTAAGTGTTGACTGCAGTTATAAGAGTAGAGTCGCAACGTCACCCAAGGTTCCAGTCCAAGAGACTCTCCTAAGAACCCGATCCTCAACACTAGGGAATAAACCATTTCTTGCATCCAATCCATCGTCTCTTTAGTTGTCAGACTTGAAAGTGTAGATGGAAGGCCAGTTGATGGAGGGCATAGGATTTTGTCATTTCTTCTATCCCTCTCATTGGAACAAGGATCCTCTCAAGTGCCTTATTACGCAACACATTTTTTTGGTGTTGATCAGTGCGTCTGTCAAGAGAAGTTGGAGCCGTCTGCACTTGTTTTCCTGGGAGTACACCGGGGTGTGCCTTTTTTGAGTACCTATCGTACCTTCTACACCCAGACTTGTAGCATTTACGATGCAGAGCCCTTTTTTGGTGCAAGCCCGACTCCTGGTCCTAATAGCGGTGGTCCAAGTGGACACACTTTGAAATGGTTGGGAGCGCTCGCCTTTGGTGGAAGCTCTTTTGATAATTGACTTTGTGGAATGAGAGCTTTTCTTTGACATTTCATTGCTTTGTAATATCTTTGGCTAGCTCCACTGCTTTTACCAAGAGTTGGCGCACACTGATCAACATTTTTTATTTTATCACACCCTGGCACATAGGTAAATGTCAAGAGATAGTACAAGAACCATGTTCTCATACTGGCTAAAGATGCTGACACTCAGGTTTCATGAAGCCTTCATTGATTTTATCCCATCCTCGAGCATCATTAAATCAAGTCCAAACTCAAATCCCTCATCCCAGTTCCTCAAGTGAAATTTCAACTCATCTCATCATAACTGCAGTCGAGTACGTGAGGTGCTGATCATACTCTTAAGGTAGAGACTAAGCATGCAATATAGCACACAAATCTTTCAAATTAGGGAAATGTGAATAATTAAGTCAAGGACCCTAATGACTAAGGCTGGTTAACTCAAAATCTCAAGATCTCATAAACCAAGTGTTCTTGATCATCACTAGTCTTGTGTGAAAGTGAATTGTGTCAGGGATTAAACCAACTTATTAGTTAGTTTTTTTTATTTTTTTAGTTTTTGTTTTTTTGTTTTTTTTGTTTTTTTTTGACAAACAAAGGTAAAGAAGTTTTTTTTGAAAAAGATAGGTGAATAAAAAAAGACTTTTTTTTTGAAAAGTTTTTTTAAGCAAATAAAGAAAAAGAGTTTTTTTTTAGGAAAAAGTTTTTTTTACTTTTGTTTTGTATGTTTTTTTACCCACCCCATAATTATTGTATAATATATATAAAAAAACGTGAAAGTACGAGGTATGGGTAAAGTATATATGTAATATATACACGCCCCCTATACTTAACTTGTGCTATGTCCTCATGGCACTAGGTGACAAAAAGACATAGCTCGTACTAAGCGTAGGAAAGCTAAAATAATAGAAAGTATAGAAGTCGATCCGCCCCCCCCCCTATACTTAGGCTCTGGGCAGCCTAAGTGTAGAAGAAGAGCAAAAATGGGGCGGACGAGGTCAAGAGGAGAAATGATGAGTAAATACACATGGCGGGCATCGGTCCCCCCTATACTTAGGCTTTGGTCAGCCTAAGTATAGGACAAGAGTAAGTGTGAGAACCGATGTGATCTCGAGAATATACAAAGAAGGGAGAATATGTATAAGAGTGATTGAATCTTCTAAGATGTTGAATCTTGATGCTGCATCTTCATAAAGAGTAATAAGATGTATTTGCTCTGTGCTCACTCTGTATGAAGTTGATGACCTCGACTTGGACTAACTGCTCTTTGGAATCAACAAAATGTTTCAACAGTTGTCCATTCACCACATGAGATTGTGCACCATCTGTGAGATCAGCTATCTCTACACTTCCATTCTCGTGCACTTTCTTAACCACAAAGGGACCCGTCCATTTAGATTTGAGCTTCCCATGAAACATCTTCAACCTGGCATTGAACAACCATACCTTTTACCCAGGGACAAAGTCTTTGCGCCTAATGTGCTGATCATGTCATCTCTTTACTTTGTCCTTATAAATCAAACTGTTGTCATATGCCCTGTTTCGGATTTCCACGAGCTCGTTCAAGTTCAAGTCTCGGCAAAGCTTCCCTAGGTGACAACTCCAATTAATCTTCTTAATTGCCCATTCGGATTTATGAATCAATTCTGCTGGCAAATGGCATGGCTTGCCATAGATCATTCTAAATGGTGAAGTACCCAATGGTGTCTTGTAGGCTGTCCTATAGGCCCATAGAACCTGGTCCAAGAGCTGAGACCAGTTCTTCCTATCGGGACGAACCAATTTCTGCAAAATACTCTTCACCTCTCTGTTCGAAACCTCTGCCATGCCGTTGGACTGTGGGTGGTAAGGACTAGTAACTCTATGCTCAAATCCATAGTCCTTAGCTAAAGATCTCATATCTCGATTCACAAAGTGGCTACCCCCATCAGATATCAAAACTTTTGGCACCCCGAACCTAGCAATAATATGATCTCTCACAAACTTGCAAACAGTTTTGCTATCTGCGGTTCGGGTTGGGATAGCCTCCACCCACCTGGATAAATAATCAACCGCCAACAATATGTACTCATGTCCTTGGCTGTTGGGAAATGGACCCATAAAATCTGTGCCCCATGCGTCAAAAACATCACAAATAATCATCGGTTGCATGGGCATCTCATTTCTCTGTCCAACTGTCCCTCCCATCCTTTGACAGATTGGGCACGACTGTACAAAATCAATGGCATCTCTAAACAAGGTCGGCCAATATAATCCACATTGAAGTACTTTGTGAGCGGTTTTCTTTCCCGAATGATGTCCTCCAGCCTCAAGTGAATGACGATATGTGAGGACACTTTGGTATTCCTCCCTGAGGAATACACCTTCTCCAAACACAATCCGGTCGTTCGAAGAAAAGGAAAGGATCGTCCCAGTGGTATCTCCTCGAATCCGACTTCAGTCGATCAATGCTGCTCCTAGTCCAACCATGGGGAACCTGCTTGGAGACAAGATAGTTCACCATGTTGGCATACCACGGGAGTGAGTCAATAACACAAATTGACTCATCTGGGAAGGTCTCTCTAATCCGCTCATGATCAGGAGAATCCTTAAGTTCAATCCGAGAAAGGTGATCAGCCACAACATTCTTCACTCCAGGTTTATCTTTAATCTCCAAATCAAATTCTTGGAGGAGTAAAATCCACCTAAGAAGACGCGCCTTCGCGTCCTTGTTTTCTATTAAGTATCGAATGGCTGTATGATCAGTATATATTGTCACCTTAGAGCCCAAAATATATGATCTGAACTTCTCGAGGGTCCATACTACCGCGAGCATTTCCTTTTCAGTCACTGTATAATTTTTCTGTGTAGGATCTAAAACTTTGCTCGCATAGTGAATCGCAAATGGAATCCCCTCTCACCATTGTCCTAACACAGCTCCTATAGCGAAATCTGAAGCGTCAGTCATGATCTCAAAGGGGAGAGACCAATCAGGAGCTTGTAGGATAGGCGAGACACAAATCTTCCTTTTCAAGAGCTCAAAGGCCTCCAGACACCTGTGATCTACAACGAACTCTATGTCCTTCCCTAAGAGCTCAGTCAGTGGGCGGGCGATCTTTGAAAAATCTTGAATGAATCTCCTATAGAATCCAACATGCCCTAAGAATGACCGCACTGACTTCACGTTGGTAGGTGGATCGAGTTTCTTGATCACCTCCACCTTGGCAGTGTCAACCTCCATTCCCCTTTTGGAGATGACATGCCCCAACACGATACCCTCTGTCACCATAAAGTGACTCTTCTCCCAGGAGAGTACCAGATTCACCTCTCTACACCTTGTGAGGACTCGGTCCAAGTGCGCTAAACATGTATCAAAAGAATCACCATGGACCGAGAAGTCATCCATGAACACTTCCAGGAAATCTCCCACCATCTCGGCAAATATGGCTATCATGCACCGCTGAAATGTGCCCGGGGCATTGCAGAGCCCGAATGGCATGCGCCTGAAAGCATAAGTGTCGAATGGACATGTGAATGTGGTCTTTTCCTGGTCCTCAGGGGCTATGGCCACCTGGCTGTAGCCTGAGTACCCGTCAAGAAAACAGAAGAACTCTTTCCCTGCAAGTCTCTCCAAGATCTGATCAATAAAAGGCAAGGGAAAGTGATCTTTCTTGGTCGCGGCATTCAAGCGCATGTAGTCAACACAGACACGCCACGACGTAGGTACTCGTGTCGCGATCTCTATCCCCTCCTCGTTGGTGACCATCTGAATTCCCGACTTCTTCGGGACAACATGAAGTGGGGCCACCCACTTGGAGTCAGAAATAGGGTATATGAACCTTGCTTTGCACCATTTCTCAATTTCATTCTTCACCACTTCCCGTAGATTGGGGTTAAGTCTCCTCTGGAATTCACGGGAATGTCTCACATTATCCTCAGTAAAAATGTGGTGCGAGCAGAGCGCAGGGTTGATGCCTACGAGATCCGACACTGTCCAGCCTATTGCTTTGCGGTTCCTCTCTAAGACTTCTAACAACCTAGACTCCTGCTCTAAAGTCAAGTCTGAGCTAATGATGACAGGATATCTCTCTTTGGGTCCCGCAAGAAAGGCGTACTTGAGTGTAGGAGGTAGTGATTTCAGTTCTGGCAATGTGGTATCATCAAGCAGATCTGGTTGAACTGAATCTGAATCTGGTTCCGTGCTGCATGAAGGTGGGCTAAGCTGAGTAGTACTCGCCACCAAATCAGAAGTATCGGGAGTCGGATCGTCAAAAGTATCCAAACAATCGGTAAAAGCCACGTCCGACTCGTCATCTATGTCCCATGATTGTTCCGAAGAGGATGGAACTGACAGATCCGGATGGATCTCTAAGTCATCATGAGAATAGGTTGATGCATCTCTAGCAAGATCAGACAACACCTGGCAAACTACATCATGCACTATATCCTCTCCAGATGAAAGGGTCTCGCTCTGTCCTGAAGGAATCTGTCTCCAAATCCCAACTGTGCTAATCATACTGCAATCTGCCTCTGAAGATGAGTACTCTGTACTACTCTCTGAATCAGGTCGTTGACACTTGGTTTGCTTCATCTCAAGGTTCACTTCTCCACCTGGAGAACGGAACTTCATCATTCCCGTACCATAGTCGAAAGTTGTGCCTGTGGTCCTAAGGAAGGGTCGCCCGAGAATGATCTGAGATTCTCTCCAATGATTGGGGGTCTCCATGTCCAAGACTGTGAAGTCCACCTGATAGTTCTGTCCCTCAATCGAGATAACGACGTTCTTCACTTCTCCCTTAGGTCTCTTCATTGAACGATCTGCGAATTGGAGTAAAGCTCTAGATTTGCGAAGTGGTCCCAACTCCAATTTCTGATATAATGCTAAGGGAAGTAAGTTGATTGAAGAACCGTTATCTAAGAGTGTGCGTGCAAACGCAATGTCGTCAATACGACTCTCCACATAGTGAGCACCCATGTCTCTCTTTTTCTTTGGCAAAGTCTGATTCTTGAGACAATAGGTTGTGGCTACTGATAAGACATGTGTCTTTATATTTCGGTTATCTTTCTTCCTGCTAACCCTTGTAGGTGTGCATCTCACCTTAAGGTATTTTTGGAAGGCAGGATGGTTAGCCACATATTCATCAAATGACACCTTAACTATGATGTTTTCTTTACAAAACCGTGCCATGTCGGGGTCATCTTTCTGAATCTTTTTGATGCGCTTTCCTGCCGTAAGAGCATGGGGGAAAGGGATTGAAGCTAGGGAAACAGAGGATAAAGAATCTGAATCATGAACTGAAAGATCATTCTTTGACTTAACGGAAACAGAGTTCTTCATACAAGAATCTTTTTGATGCAACATGGACTCAAAATCTAAACTATCTACTATAGGTTGTGGAATAGAAGCTGGAGTGGTATCCGCTACAACCGAAGATACAAGGTCCTCTGTAGATTCAGAAGAATTTCCATGCTGACGATGCTGCATACGTGCTCTCCTCCTCCTCTCGGCTCCCTGAGTAGAAATCCTCGAATGATGCTGATGGGGCTCTGAAATATGATGCCTCTCCTCCTCGTCCTCTGAAGACTCCTCAGGTAGAGCTCCAGAGATGCCCCTTCTCGTGTCCCTCGCCCGGTCAGGTACGACCACGGTCCTTCCGCTCCTGAGTGACATGTGGTTAGCCTCGTCACACGAAAGAATCTCATGTTCAGATTTAGGATATGCTGAATAGTATACCTGACCAAAGTGTTGCTAAGAACTAGAACAGTTCAGGCTATTGGGGTTATCTTGAACTTGGGCTGGGATCGAGGTAGAGGGTGCAGTCTGCTCGTCTCGCCATCTGGACAGGCGGTTGACATCCACCCATAAGTCCTGAACCTCGTTCCTGTAGGAACGTAGCTCGTCGAGTATCTGCTGCTGGATATCCATGGGACTAGACGATGAAGGAAGTGGATAAGACTGGGAAGAAGAACGAGAAGACTAGCCCTGTTGGCCAGTGTACTTCCTCTGCTGTTGCTGATGGGGTTGTGGGCCCTGCTGGCCCGTCTGGTAATGGCCTTGTCGGTCATACTGCTGGTACTGCTGCCTCTGCTGCTGGGGTGGATGGAATCCAGGGCTCTGCTGTGACGGAGGTGGTGCGGAGGTGAATGCGGTATTGTGAAAGGTCGGGAGACGCTGATAGGTCTGTCGGTCTCCCGTACTTCCCTGACTGGCAGGGTCTTGAGTATACCATATCCCATTCACCTCCCAAACTGGTGGAGGCTCCTCCTGGACTGTCTCTACTACTGGAGGTGGCTGCTGGAAAGAGTGGGTGTAGGATTGGTCCTGCTCCCACGGCTGGGGTTGTCCTGACACCAACTGCTCCTGAACATGGTGAACTCGGTATACGAGAGCAGAGGGTGCAGTCACGGCGGGTATCCTTATCTTAGATACCTTCTCAGTCAACTCCTCCATCTGTTTTGGAAGTTTAGAGACGCTCCGGTCTAACTCATCAATCCTCCTGTCGATCTTCTCGACTACAGTAAGCTTGTCAGCAAGGAGTCCCATGCTAGGGATCACATCCTGAGAGAGATCGACTACAGCTGGTTTCCCCTCTCCAAGTGAGAGTGAACTGGGGGATGGTGTATAGGCCCTGCTGGCCATCTGTGAGCGGCTAGTTTCAGCCATCTGCTCGAATACCCTCCAGACGGTATCCGCTCCTCGTGATGTATAGCTGCCTCTACAGGCAGCGCTCACTAAACCCTACATCTCAGGGTTGAGACCAGTAAAAAATGATTGGACCAAGATGTTATCATTTAGTCCATGACAGGGACACTTCTGTAGGATGTCCTTGAATCTTTCCCAAGCATCACAAAAAGCTTCATGGGGTAATTGGGAAAAACTCGTAATACGCGTCCTCATCATGTTAGTTCTACTCAAAGGGTAGAACTTCTTCAAAAACAGGTCCTTGAACTGGGCATATGTGGTGACGGCGATCCCAAGATTCTTTACCCAATAATCAGCTTTGCCACCCAAGGCAAATGGGAGGGCTTTGAGCCTAATATAATCCTGGCTAACATTTTGATGTTTGAGTTAGCGCAGATGAGCTCAAAGTCCCTTAGGAATGCATATGGTTCCTCAGAAGCATTCCCATCGAAGTGTGGCAACGGGTTCAGAAAATGCGGCTTCAATTCAAAATCAACCTCGGGTTCGGCCGGACTCAAGTAGTTTCGAATTTGATATTGTCCGGGGTTATACGCCGCATCCATTGGTAGTTGGACCCCAACATTTAACTGTCCCAACTGAGCTCTCAGTAATGCTTGTTGCTGCTCAGATGCAGCTAATCGGGCAAGTATCATTTTCATTGGGTCTTCATGATTCTCTTCTTCCTCTTCTTTCTTTTTTGGCATTTTACTTGAATCTTCTTTACGTCCTGAATCAGCAATGTTTTCTTGATTAGAAAAGGATTTATGAATCATGATATTCTCACCAAGGTGATGGTCTTCCTCGGTGAGGTGGGAAGAGAGAAATGGAATGGTTTGAGAGTAACCATCCCGAGAGTGAGTGATCCTGGGCTCAAGAGGGTCATGAGTCCAGGTTGGTCCAAGTTGCGCTTGGACCTTTGAAGACGTACTTTTTGAAGGGTTCAACGAGAGATTCGCAAAGTCCGAATAAATATCCCCCCAATCAGTCATCTTCGATGTCAAAAGAACCGATTAGATCACGATAATCAATGAGGCGCTAGTTCTACGGTGCACGTAAATGTGCGGAGTGGACTCACACAATTCAAACACAATTCAAACCCCCAATTTCACCAACTCAACACGTGATGGCCGTAAGAGTTCGGCCGAATTATCTGATCAGTTTTAGTTGGTGAGAATACAATCTTGGAAAGATTAACGAGCTGTTAGGTGCCCGTATTTTCCTACAGACTGGCCCGGTTCTTACGACTAGTTTGACCTACTTTCAGCCAGTATAGGAGTAAGTACGAACCGTATAAATACGGCTACCCATTCCTTGAGGACTAATGCGTCCTCTAAACCTCCCACTCTGCTAAGGAAGTCCGGACCGTTTACCGGCTACCCGTAAATCCTCACTGAAAAGTAGCTAATCGTCTAAAAAGAAAGAACCAGTAGTAAGTAAGAAATCCAGACTTGGCTCTATCCTAGGGTCGTCTCTCTCTCACTTGCAATTAAAACAAACAATGAGGGCTTTATGCACCCGAGAACAAGGGTTCTTTTTATTCCAATTAATTAGATAGACCTGCTCAATTCAGTCCCAATTTTAGAGTTAGGTTATCACTTGAAATTTATGTGAACACACAAGCACGTCTACCGTTCAGTCCCAATTTCCTTTTGACCTTAAGTTGTAAAACAAGAGGGGAATCGGAAATCAGAACGCAAACGAGAAACTATGATGCATGCTCAGAAGAAGGTATACTTACAGTGAATCCCAGCACTCTTCATGCGTTATGCAGAAGAGAATTTATAAATATTACACTAAATGCATGCAGATCGAGAAAACCACACCTAAACAATATACTATTAGCGGGGAAGAATTGATTGAATTTGAGCTAAGTAGTACGTGTCTATGTGCGTCTCATTATGAATCTTATAAGATTAATGAATCTTCTAAGATATGTGTGGCGTAAATTACGATGGGCACAAGCAAATTTGATTCTAAACTACAGTGTGCCTAATCCTTAATTTCACCACTCAAGTCAAGCCCCACCCTCGCCGGAGAGTGAAACAGGCTCGACACACCACAAATAATGTCTAAGTCTTTTTACATGCGCGAGCTCTCAAACAAGAGCCGCTATAAATGAGCAAGATAAATAATTACAATAATTTACAAAATTCTCTCAAAAATAAATTGCTTTATCCCCACACTTCAGCAGTCGGCGCGCGTCGCGTTCGTCGACCTCCGATGCACTCCAAGTCCACCGGGCCCTCGCAAGGAAAATAAGATTTATGTTAGAGAGATAAAAACAAAATATATACAAAAATGTGAAGAGAAATAATTGCAAAAAAAATGGAATAAATACAAGTGGCTCGGGGGTCAGACTACCCGAGTAAATGGAAAACTAAATCCAAAATTTTAAACTAATACCTAAGCTGTTTGCCTCCCGGCAACGGCGCCATCTGACGGGTCGCTAGATACGATAATTAATTCGACTTCGTTGCAGCACGTGTAATTAGCGATTCGGTCAGAACCGAGAGAAGATCTCCGTGAAGAGTGTCTCGGCTTTAATTTGTATCCCGGGCAAGTCCGGGGTCGAACTCAGGGAGGCAAAGGAACAACTTGGGTTTAATTTGCAAATTTAAGATCTAGATATCCAAACGGTATTTTTTTAGATTTTTTATGCAAAAACCAAAGTAAATGCAAATGCGGCGGAATTAATACACTAAGAGAGCATACAACTTAGCCAAATTAATTTGAATAGAAAATAAGTCCAATTTAGCAAAGTTATATTTTTCCTAGAGTCTTAATCCAGAGATGAATGCAAGGTACTTTTTTTTGGAATTTTATGGGTTAAAATGCAACAATGAAAAATGCACATTTTTTAAGGGTCTTTTTGCAATTTATCACACAAACAGTAAGCAAAAATTATGAAAAAATTACTGGAACTAAAACAAGATGCAAGGAGACTACAGTAAGTTTTTTGGATTTTTCTGACAAATTATGAATTTTTTATGAATTTTTTAGTGAAAACATAGTGAAAATGAGTAATCAATTCCTAATTAATCCACATTATCAAATTAGTCAAAATGCAAATTATCTCAAGTAGATATTTAGATGTAGAATCCAAGAGAATTGAAATTTTGCAAAAAGAATATACGTGGATTTAATTAAAAATCGAATACGAAAATCACTCTACAATTTATTTCGGGCACATGACATATCCGTTTTAGATGAAATTTGGATAGTAAGTTTATCACATTTCAAGGCATCATATATATTTTTTGTGGATTTTTTAGAGCAATCGTGTTTGAGATATAATTTTAGGAGTCCAGATTGGGTAAAATATGAAATATTTCAGTTGAATAATTTAATTTAATTACCCAAGGACCACAAAAATATAAATAAATATCCACAATGTAGAGAATTAGTTGCTCAATACAAAGACATTTTTCTTTGAACAAAAAGATGCACTACAGGTGTCCAAATTAGTAGCCAAACATAGGGGTGTCTATGCAAATCAGCAATTAAAAAGACAACTAAAACTTATGCACAGGGACTAAACTGCAATTACAAAAACTTGAAAAAAAGAGTTTCAATTTTTACAAATAAAATAATAAAACAAATGACCTTCTTCTCCTCCAGGCCGATTGGGGCTGAACCCAAAAGGGGAGATGAAGGTTGACGGCGGCGGCGCCGCGCCAACACGCGGAGGGGGGTCGGCGGCGGTCCACGCGTGGCTAAGACAGCGCGCGGCGGTGGAGCTGCGGCGAAGGGGCAGGTCGGGCGGCCTGGAGGTCAACGGTGGTAGGGGGCACAGCCGCAAGGAGGCGGGAGTTGATGGAGGGCTGAAGCTCCTTGGCGGAGGAGCGCCGACGGGAGGCGCGACGGAGGGCAGGCCGGGCGACGCGGCCGCTGTTGGCTGCACGGCCGCGAGGGGAGGCCGCGGCCGGTGACGGCGGCGGTTTTTGATGGGGGAGGTGGGGCGGCGGCCGTGGAGCTGCTGCTCCACCTTCCTATTTTTTTTGTTTTTTTTAAATTTTTTTTTGATTTCTTTTTTTGCTGTAATAAAAAGGGACTTTTTTGTTTTAAAATTTTTTTATTTTTTTTGATTTTAATTAGACAGGGAATATGATTAAAGAGAAGAAAACAAAAATGGGTTGGTGATGATGATGATGATAAACTAAACAAATGAGGGAAAATGGTGTGATGGTGGTGGTGGAAAGGATGATATGCTGTGTGCTAAAAAAATTACAAAAAGACAAGATGAACTAAAATGAAGGGAAAATTTACCTACGATGATACGGTCGCCTATGATGTGCTCGTGAGAGCACGGTCTTCGCTCGAATTGCTGGCGCGCAATGAGCTCAAGCAGCGCGCGATTGCGGCTGCGATGTTGGCCAAAAAGCCAACGGATCTCACCGGAGAGAGGGTCGTCATCGCTCGACCGCGGTTGCGTCGCTGTCACCGATTCAACTCTGGGAACTTGGCTCTCCTCACATAAAGATGGATCCCAGGCAAAAATGAGGAGGATGACATGTATATAAAGATGATGGAATGGGAGGTTATTAAAGTGGTGGAGTTGAATGGGAAGTTGGGAAAAATGGTGGAATAATGGAGTTGAATTGGTGGTTATTGTAGAGAATAGAAATTAAATAATAAATAAATAAATAAATAAAGTTGTCTACTTTAAATACAATAAAATAAAAAGAGAAGAGAAATAGTGGAGAATTTACAAGAGAAGACAAACAACATGTACACATTTTTTTTACTTTTCTAATATGTAATTTTTTTTGTCTTTTTAATAAGAGATATTTACAACGGAAAAAATACAATAAAATAGTACAATTAAAATACAACACAAGTATGATCTTTTTGTATTTTTAGTAATTAAGAAAGATACAAATAAAATTAAAGAAAGAATGAATATATACATAATCTACAATGTACATCTAGGTCCCAAAACCCAACTTTTGCAAATGAGCTCCGATTTTAATGAAACCACTTCCGTTGGATAGATAATTTTCTAACTTGAACTTTAAAAGTGAGTTTGGTGAATTTGGAGTTCATACGGAGCGGGAATTTAGCTTGGAAGTTGGACTTTACGGCTTTTTCTCTTTGGGATCTAGGAGCATTTATTTGAGTCGAAATTTGTTTTATATTTTTGTATTTTTATATACATTTTTATAAACAAGTTAGAGAAAGAATTAGGCAAAAAGGAGTTGAAATGAAATTATTAAAAATCCATGAAGTTTTGGCCTATTTACAAGTATAAAACTCCTTTATATATTTTTTTTCGGCTTTTTATTGTTAATTTATTTGTACAATCTTATATACAATAATTAATGTATTTTATTTACAAGAGTTATTTTGTTAATTTATGGATTTTATGGATATTTATTTGGGACTTTACTCAGGGATTTTGCTAAGATCAAGATATTGCGATGATGAATCGCGGATTCATCACACCACAATTAGTGAATGTTAATAAATCAATTTTGGGAGATTCAATTAGTAATTTATTAAGGGGATTTTGCTAAGATTTCCATATAAAATAGATGAATCATGGATTCATCACGTTTATCTTTGAACAATATGTTTGAACAATGGTGGATTGGACAACTATGAGTTAGTCAGATATGATGATCATCATAATAACTATATCCTCCTTATTAAATATTAGGATTGGGATTTTTATCAGTTATACCCTTCTGGAATATTACAATATAAGCTATTCCCCTCTCTTTTTTGGAATATCATGTGTGCCCCTGACTTCTTCTACAATGATCATTGTTCCCCTCGGGTAGCTTATCGTCCATCCCCAACACAAACGGGTGTTAACTTTGGAGATACAAGGGGAATTAAGTTTAAAAAAAGTATTAAAAGCTACCCAAGCATCATCCTCCTCCTCCCCCTCATCCCATGGAGAGCATGAGGAGGATGCATCCCATCATGGAGATCATGGTGAGTCCGAGATGGATTTGGATGACATTGACCATGGAGAGCATGAGGAAGATGCATCCCATCGTGGAGCTCATGGAGGATTCGATCATCCCCATGCAGAGTACATGGGAGTGTAGGCACGGAAGGACTTATCGACTTGCTTGTTGTTCAAGATGATGATGGCGAGCTTGAGGCTTAGGGTGATGAGACCGCATAAGAGAAAGAATCTGAATTAGATGACCTTGAAGACGAGGATCATCTTAGCGATGTCATCACCAGTATCACAAGAGAACTTGTTCTCGAGGCTACACTTTCTAGGGGTCGTCAGCGATAGGCCCACGAACACGGTGATGGTGAAGAGCGGGTTCATGTTCACCAACCCATCCAGAGCCATCACATGGATGCTCGTGGTGGTGCGCATCATGGTGAGGTAGTCGTCGATCGAGGGCATCTTGTCGGAGAAGGGTGTCCATATCCCAAGTGGGTCCTACTCTTCGACAACCGGAGGAGGTAGAGGTGGATGGTGGGGGTATTGGATGAGGAGGAATCTAGGGAGGTAGAGGGAGGGGAGGCTGAGGGGGTTGTAGGCAGGGTTGTGGGAGCGAGGATTAAGGGAAGAGCTATTGAGGAGGTGGAGGAAGCGGGGCTGCTAGGGCACAATGTCGGAAGAGGGGAGGCAGAGGGCTGCTAGTAGGTGGTGGTGGTGGTGGTGGTGGTGGTGGTGGGGCGAGGGAGGAGGAGAGGGTCGTGGTGGAGGAGGGGGTGGTGCTGGTTGCCGACGGTGGTGGTGGGCTGAGCGAGGAGGGACCAGAGGAGGAGGATGGGTTGGGGGTGCACAGTTATGCCCCATGTAACCACATCATGGTTTGAAAAAACCATAGTTAAGTTCTACTCATTAACAACTAAAGTAACGGAAGGGCAACAAGAAGTCGGGGGCATAACTGATGTTCCAAAAAAGGAAGGAGCATAACTGATATTGCAATATCTTAGAGAGGCATAAATGAAAAAGTCCTTAGAACTAAGTGGACAACATAAAACTATGTAGTTGAATTTTTTATCATTACTAATTGTGATAGAACTATCTCAAATGAATACCAACATTTTTATATGACAGTTCTATTAATAAGGCATGAAGATCTAATCCAAAGAGGATGAATTTTTATGATGAATCTTTAGAAATTCTTAAGAACAAATTTCACAATGAATATGAAATGAGTTTTGAGGATGAATCTAAGGATGTTATTGATGATGAATCTGGGGACAAATCTAATAAAGACACTAAACTTGATTTTAAGGAAGAATTTGAGTGTGATGATTCAAATGAGATGCAAGAGATTGGGTTATCACTTATTGTTCTCCCATTTACTCCGTGACCAGTATCAAAAGTCCTCCCCGGTGACTCTCTCAAGAGAGAGCACATAATCTCTCACTCCAATCCCATTGCTATCAGGGATGATGATATTTATTATCTCGTGATTTGTCCTATGTGAAAATTGAGAAACTCCTCAAGACAATCGAGGATTACCAATCAACTAGCATACCCATCTCGGCCTCATGGGGACCATTTCCCAGGTTCGTCGTATGTTAGTAGTCAAGCAAAAAACAACCAACGACCTGAAAATCATCATGTTGAGATGATTGATATAAAGGATACACATTATAATGATGGAAACAATTAATTGTTGAATCATATTGAGCATAACCCACCCACCTTTAAATTTATATGATAAAAAATATGGATTTATTACATGTGTTTGAAGAAAAAGATTTTATAGATGACCAACCTTATGTCTCAAATGATCCATTGATGTTCTACAGACTTAATCCTGACAATGATTTATTAAAGCACTTCTCGATCGATGATTCACATGTCTTCAGTCTAATACACCCATATCTCTCCCACTTATCGATCAGGGAGTCCACTCTAAAAGCTGACTCTGCCCACATCATTTACATCTTCATTCGAGCCGGGGCTATATCTTTCGCCATTTTGATTCCATTCTTCACAATATATTTCATCCCATATGGCCCTCTCACCCACTCTTGATTTACATAGATGCCCTCTTCAACACCTTATTACTTAAACCAAGCTACATCACTAGCGATTTTCTGACCACTGATGACACGTAATCTTGTGACACCGGTTACTTCTAACAGTAGAGCTCAATTGAGGGTGTTAAAATCATCACATTATGGGAAGACAATTATTTATTTTATCTTTTTCTTCATTTGAATTGTTTAATAGTAGTTCGAGCTAAAGTTGGGGAACCCTGTAAAAACACCAAAAATTGAGAAAGTTGGAAAATTGCAAAAAAGAAGTATTTATCATAATTTGTTATTTTTCCATCCTAGTATCAACTACTATTTACTATTTGAAAGACTATCGCCGTGAGAACATGACTTCTGCTCAACATGGGGTTGCATTGTAAATCATGCATTACATATTTTCAAAAAGTGCAAAAAATTACAAAATTCAAATAATTAAGATCTCTAGGTTTTCTATACATGTTTTGCAAAAATCTCAAAACCATTTGCATATATCAAAATCCCATAAAAATTACCAAAAAATGTTAAAAATATTAACAAACTCTTTAAAAGTTCTAAATATGTTTCTCTCCTATTTTTCTCTTATTTTTTTGTGATTTAAAGTTTGATTTTTACATGTTTCAATCTTAGACTGAGAGGACCTTGATTCACTTATTTTACTAAGACTTCATATGTTTAGTATTCTGATTCTTCTATTCCATTTTGGACTTAATTCCTCGAGTTCCATTAATTATAAGTGGTGATCCGATTTATATGACTAACTATATCGACTTGAACAATTGATAGCACTCTTTTACTCTTGATTGGTTCTTGATAGAAGGGATATTTAACCTCTCACATCATGGGAAATACAGAAAAGGAAAAATCTAAATAAAAACAAGTGCTCGTCATATGAGTGATATAACATGATGGAAAAAATTTATGTCACATTGCAAAATCACATGGATACAGAAATGATTTATGCACCGTTGAACAAATCATATATGTAAGGGATCATTAACTTTGATGCATGTAGTCTCTAAGGTAAGAAATCTCCTAAATCAAGTCTGATTCAAGAATGAAGCATGCATAGGGTGGGGATGAATCCCAGGAACCTCGCATACGGAAGAGAGATGCTTCTCTCATATTTTCTTCTTCGCGTGTAGGATGATCTCTTGTTGACCGCTATGGTCTCTTCCAGTTGTCCTCATCGTACGAGTTCACCTTCTTCTCCACAAACACGATGTTGTAAAGAAAATGATGGTCTTTGTTGAAGAATATCTTGATCTCCCTAGGATCCAATTACCATACTCTTATGTTTAGTCACACGTCATGGATTGTGGGATTTCAGTGTCTTTAGTTTACCTATATAAAAGCCCCCACATCCAGTGTAACTATTGAGAAAATGAGTAGAAGAATCAACCCTTAGTGGCATTCTCCCATGATTTCATCCCTCTCCTTATTGAGTATGCTTCCACGTAAAATCAGAGTACTACTATCTTCTTGTTGCTTTGATTATGTACTTGCTTCTGTATTCTAGATTTCTACATGGTATCAAAGCGAGTCCATTTTGTAATTGCCTCCTAGATTTTATTTCAATTCTTTCTCTTTACGAGTTCGGGAAGTTTGTTTTGCAGATTTTTTTATTCAAGTTTCTTGATATCAATCTTTCATTGTAAGGTTCCCACATCAGATTGATTTCATGTTGCAGAGTGATGGATTTTCAAACACTAAAAAGTGCATACAATGATTCACAAGTGCATGCAATGATGATGTTAACTCGCAATGACAGTGTGATGGGTTCTGCCTGTAACCCTACCCATGGAGAAGAAATGGTACATTGTACATGCTCTGCAGAAGAAAGTGGTGTTGCAGTTCTCTGCTCCCATTTTGTATTTATCTCCCTAATGACGGAAACGAACTACACCAAAAAGGCGTGCTAACGAGTTATTGTAGACGGCGTTGAGAGTCGGAAGCTCTGCATGATGGTTTTCTCCTATTGGAACCTAATGTTGTATAAGAAGTATTGGAGGCTTGGCAAGTGTTGGATTCTAAATCTGAAGCAAGTTGAGTCATGAATGGTTCCCCATCCGGAAACCTATCCTTTGGTTTCCAGGCTTACAACCATCTCAACCTATGCATTCTTCGATTGGAATTAGTTGTATGGACTCCACATTTTATTTGGTATAATATTTTTTAACTATGTTCTAGTAAAAAATTAACATAAAAAATATATTATAATAATAAAAAAGTTAATATAATGCATAATCAATGTGACATCACATCACATTTATCATTCCAACCCTCTTCAACCCTTCTAACCATCCAAACAACTATTATTCACATGAGGTTATTCCAACCCAACCCTGCTGGGAATAATTGGACACCATATGTATGCTGGTTTTTCTTTCTTATTTTTCTATTAACGTTGATTCAGGCCCAACGGGCCCAGTTCTAACAAAAGGTTATAGGAAAAGAGGGGAAAAAAAGGAGAGAACAACCAACAAAAAAGAGAAAGTGAATGGTTGAAAACAAAAAAAAAGGAAGGAAGCAGCTATGTTCCAAAAAATGGTTGGTGTATCAAGAAATTTATTTGAAATGGGCCCAATAAGCCTCAATTCAATTCTGTCATTGAGGAAAAATGATGGCCCATCTTATTTCGTTCATTTGTGTAGGTTCGAGAGACTAAAGAAACATAATTTCGAAAAAAAATGATGGCTAAAAAAACTGCTGACGAGGAGCCACAAAAAATATGATTGCAAAAAAAGAAAATAAGAAGAGATTGCTTAAAAAAAGATATATATATATATATATATATAAAAGAAAAAACGGGAAAAGATGAATGTTTTGTTACCCCTATTCATTTGTTCTTCCATCTTAGTCCAGTATCCTTCTATTGCTGACAAGTATGAGACAAAAAGGGAGCCTTGGGTAGGAATTTTCATGCTTTACCATTGTTTGATGCGTTCTACGTTATAATGGACTATTTGTTCTCGATCTTCTCCATAGAGAGACTCATTGTTTGCTCCATTCTCTAGTAACAGTGATTCCATTATGTATGATATTTCCACGACATTCGCTATCTGACCTTTAGGGATATGAATATGTCTTCAATGAAGGAGACATGTCGTGAAATAAAGTTCTCCATATGAGAGACTCATTCCAATACCAGTAACTCTGAGTGAAGCAGATATAGAGCACATGAGCCAGTTCACATTCCAACCCTTCATTTCCTCCTCACCAGCATGACATGAGAATCACTATCCTTAGCAGCAGCCGATAGAGTATGCATTGAGTCGATATTATTTGCAGTGTCATGTATTTAGTGTGTGAGTGGGAGTCTTCTTTCATGTATTTGCAGTGTCATGTATTTGCAGTGTCATGTATTTGCAGTGTCATGTATTTGCAGTGTCATGTATTTGCAGTGTCATGTATTTGCAGTGTCATGTATTTGCAGTGTCATGCATTCAGTACCACCACTAGCACCTGTCTTCGCGGCATCAGCACCGCGCTCTGGTTCATCATCCAAAGTGGTGGCTTCAGCACCACCGTCTGCATCTGGCATCACAACGGCATCAGCACCGTTGTCCTGGACTCCATCATTGGTGGCATCAGCACCACCGTCTTCAACATCATCTGTAGCGGCATCAGCACCGCTCCTCTGCTCCTCTGGCGCTCCTGGTTCGGCATCTGGTTGTCGCTCAGAAGAGGCGCCGCCGGCTGGCATCCTACCGCTCCTAGTAGTCACAAAATCAGCATCATTCACAAAAGAAGACATATCATTCAAATTGTCACTAGGAGAGGCATCCTCTATGAACTCTACCTGCTCAGATTTTCTTTTTAAATTATTAGGATTAGGTTCGATCTGAGCGGGTATGGCGGCCTTGCCTTTGATGAAATCTCGCATCTCCTGCCGGAACTCATCCATTTCTTGCCTGAAAGATGCTCGCTGTTCAGATAGCAAGCGGGCAAGATCATCAAGAGCAGGGTTCTCGAAGGCTGGACCCTGAGAACCGGACGTCTGTCCCTGCTGGAAATGGGGCTGCTGCTGCTGGTGTTGTTGCTGAAACTGGGGGGAAGGCTGGTGATAAGAATGCTGAGGCGGCTGACGCTGCCTCCACTGTTGTCCCTGATAGGCGGGACGAGGACCACTCTGGTATTGTTGTGGCTGGGCATACTGGGGCTGCTGGTTGTACTGCTGTGGCGGCTGGCTGTTCTGCTGTCCTTGGGCAGGAGGATGCTGCTGGGACGAGGATCCACCATTCCCCCAACGGAATCCGGGGTGATCCCTACGAATTGCGGGCTGAGGGTATCGGTCATACCAAATCCCGTTGACTTCCATCAACGGTTCCTGCTCGAAGGAAGGTGGAGGAAGAACTGCCAGTGGCTGCTCCGGCTGATACACCACCATCTGCGTCTCCTGAGATGGCGGTTGCTCTGGATGGTACTGCAACAATGGAACCGGCTCCGCCTGGATATGGTTCACCTGGCGGTATGAGGTGGAGGCCTGGTTGGGATTGTTGCTGCTGGAAGCAACCTGTGACCTGGGAGGCTGTTGTGAATGGGCCTGTGCCTCCTGAATACAGAGAATTTGAGTTTTCAGGTCACTCATTGTCTTGGTGAGAAGGTCCATCTGGGCTAGACCTTGGTTCTGTTTCTTTTCGAGGATCTCCATGCGGTCCAGCTTTTCACTGATAATGCCCATGTCGGCTGCTGCTGACTCGGCTTGTGCTGCGGCTACCGACGTTGCGCTGGGACCGGCATCGATGCGAGCGATCCTCTGAAATGATCCCACTCCTTGCGGGGGCTTTTGCTGTGTGTAGACTCTGGCTTGGGTCATCACTGTAGAGTTTTCTGCCATACCTTCGTAGATGGCCCATACATCATCTTCACCTTTAGAGAAATATGATCCACCGCAAGAGGCGTTCACAAGCCCCTGCAGCTCCGGTGTCAGCCCACAGAAGAAACTCTGCACCAGGTGGGGCTTGGAGATATCGTGATGTGGACACCGGTCTATGAGCTCTCTGAATCGATCCCATGCTTCATGGAACTGTTCATTTGGGATCATGACGAAGTTGCTGATCATGGCTCGAGCTGCGTTGGTCCGGCCGAGGGGATAGTATTTCTTCAAATATACGGACCGGAGATCTGCCCAAGTATCGACGAATCGCCCTAGATGCTTGAGCCAATATGCGGCTCGATCAACCAATGAGAACGGGAAGGCGATCATCCTGATAGTGTCCTCGGTCAACAACCGATCGTGGATAGTGCTGCATATCATTTCGAATTCTTGGAGATGGAGGTGCGGCTCTTCGGTCGGCAGCCCATGGAACTTGGGAAGAAGCTGGATCGTGTGGTGCCGAAGCTCGAAGTCTCCGTGGATTGGCGGGAGTCTGATCCACCGGTGAGTGAGGGACGAAGTTGGGTTGTGCAGTTCCCTCATGATGGTCTGTGGCGGTCGCTCACCATCTGGATCGCCTCCTCCTGCATCAGGTCCTCCTCCTTCTCCGCCACCGCCTCCTCCAGGTCGGTTCTCTCTCAGCTGTGCGATCTCTCTCATAAGGTCACCCATGAAAGTGCCCTGGTCTCGGATCTGCCTCTGCATAGTCTCCAGGGACGCTAGCAAGGAATTGTTGATGGCCACTTGGTCAATAATGAACGGAGGATGGTCGTGGTCATCTGGGTGCTCGCCTCTGTCTGCCATTACTTGATTCTCTGAAAATGCAAAAGAGGCCATTTCAGGTGCTGTTGAATGAGCTGAATTCTGTGATTCACTGAACTCTGAAATGATTGGACTGAGGGAAGGAGAATGGGAAGGGTGGTCGAGGGGGAACAGGGTGGATGTAAACTCGGGCTCGGAGAGCGGACTCTCCGAGGCATTCCTAGATGAGTAAGGAGGAGTGCTAGATAGCGGTGCCGACAAGGTCGGCCTAAGAGATCTCCGTCCCATCATCTTGATTATTCGAGAGGAGTAGGGAAAATGCAAGGTAAGAAGAAGATAAAATGCAACAAAATTGTGCACGATTGTGCGGTGTTTTTGATCTTGACCTTAATAAATCTAACAATCAAACACAAAGCAAGGGTAAGTTCACCAACTCAACTCGTGAAGCCGTGAAGGATCAGCTTTTATCTTGTCAGTTTTAGCTTGTTTTCAGGTATTTATCTTTTCACGAGTCCTTAGAGCGCTACGCCTATAGGAGCGAGAGTACTGCCAGGAAAGTGTCCCCGTACTTGTCCTCCTCCTGTGTAACCTGTAACTTGCGCTTTTTGAGGTCCTTGTAACCCTTCCTGGATCCCTACTCAGCCAAAGAAATAGAGGGAGGAAGCCGATAGGCGAAACCGATACTTCGGACCTCGCTCGCAACGGAATCACCCGTGAGCGTACAAGGTCCTACTCGGACGCAGCCGGTGAGACAGACACACCCGTGAAGGTGTAGCCTAGGCTCGGTACTTCGGACAAGGTCGGTGCTCACACAATAGTGAGTCACCAATGGCGACCAGGTCCTACTCGACTACGTACGATAGTAGCGCCAATACTTCGGAAATCCAGGCGATACACAAGGAAGCCACAAGTTGGGTTTTGGGCTCTAATCCTTACGAAGCGCTCACCTCACTTGGAAGGAGACCTTCCCGTGCAACCTGAAGACAAGTGAGGGTGTTACTCTCCCCAAGCAATGAATCCAATTACCAATTTTATTTTTGGTCAAGTTTTCTTTAGCAGTCCCTTTTTTAATTTTTTTTGGTGTTATCGCTTCTTTTGAGTCAATTCAAACAAGCGCCTAACGGTTTTTGTGTTTTTCCTTTATCCTACTTTGTTCCAAAAACAGAGGGAGAATAGAGTCGGAAAAGCCGTGCAAGTCGACACCAAGGTGGAAATCTCACCTTTGTGCCTAGATGATGCGTGCAAAGTAAGAAGACTTACAGCGAATCCCAGCTCTCTCCATGCGGGATGCAAAGCAGAATTTTTAAACCTATGCTATATGGCGAAATGCAAGCGGAAATCGTCCTAGAACAGGCAGCTGCAAGCGTGAAGAACCACAATCTAACTAATAACTCCTAATCCGAGTGTCCGGTCTAGGCTCACCCCTTATCTGCCCAACACATTTGGGGTAGGAGAAAGCGCTTGTTCGGGTGTGAGCTCGCGGCGCGTGGATTTGGAAGCTATTAGCTAACTGTTTAATTAGTCTAAGTCCAGATACGATTCTATAGGAGCATGCAAATATAATTAGGTGTTTGGACCTATTCTAATCGAATCAAGCAGCACCTAGAACTAAGAGCTCAATCCACAAAAGAAAGTGAAAAATGAAAACAAAACCGGAAAATGACAGCGATAAAAACGCGATAAAAATCCGCGGTGAGCCCCCGGGTGAACAAACACCCGGAAATTAGGCCCGAATGTCTAAGTGTCCAAGTCCAAGTGTACCTGTATTATTACAAATCAAATGAATCACTCTCTCACCAAAAATAAATGAAAACTAATCTAATCACTCTCTCTCTCACTCCTTGCTCTCTCCTGCCGGCTTGGCTAAGAATAGCCGGCTCCGCTTCCCAAGGATGCGTCGGGTCACCTAGGCGATCCGCCTCGCTCCGCGATCCCTCGCAAGAAGACAAAGAAGAGTGGTCAGATAGCTCAACAAGATATATCAAAATGTAAGAGATGAAAAATGCTATGATAACAATCACACAATCAATCAAACAAAATATGAACTACTCGCTGTTGCTCCCCGGCAACGGCGCCATTTGATAAACACGGAATATCGAAGGTCTAAATACATCGCTGTGGCGACCCTCAGATGAAATCCGTATTTAATCAACAATTAACCCACACTAAGATCAATGAATTAGAACTAATGCGGAGTTAAAATTTATTTTTAACTCTACATAAAAGATGTATAGGTGCAAGTATGTAGAGAGTTCGAACACAGGGAACAAGCAGGGTAGTTCAAGCAAAAATGCTAAGTGTGTGTGTGATGTGTGGAGTGTCTACACTAAGCAAACAAGCAAATGAATTTTTGTGGGTTTTTAATTTTTAATAATTTTTTTTTAATTTTGTATTTTGATTTTTAATTTTCTGATTTTTATATTTTATATTATATATATTTTTTTTATTTCTTTTTCAATATTGGAGAGTAAAGACAATATAATAGAGGGCAAGCTAAAATATTTATAAAAAGGTGCAAAAATACTCAAGAATTCAGGAATAAAATATTTTTGATATTTTTATGATTTTCTAATGTTTTTGTGATTTTTGGGGATTTTTCAAGGTGTTTTTGGTCTTTTTAATTACTGAAACAAGACAAAACAGTGGAAATAAGGCTGGCTGTGAATAAGATGCAATTTAAAAATAGCAACCAGTACTCAAAATGTTTCACACTATTTTTCTAATGAAAAGAACAAAATAAGTGACAAATAGGAACTGAGTTTGTAATTTTTTGATTTTTCTACTATTTAATATAATTTTTTGAAGTTTTTGAGTGTTTTTAAATTTTTAGTGTTTTTCTTTTGAGATTTTTAGTGATTTTTGGACTGACACTAAAATAGGATAAAATAGACACTAGGTGATTTTTTTGGAATTTTTGGAGGTGTTTTAATATTTTTTTGATATTTTCTAAGCTAGACAGTACACAAAATAGATGTTTTTGATTTTTAATAAATATAAAAATAAAATAAAATCAAAAACTAAATAGATGGCGTCACAGCACACGTGTCCAGATACTTAAGTCTATTTTTGTGAAATTTTTGGAGTTAAAATGATAGGCTAAATAATTAGAGCAAACATCCAAACATTAAACAGTCCTGGTAGGGGTATATGTGCAATATATCAAACGTCCAGGGGCATACATGCAATTTTCCACAAAAATATACACTGTATATTCAATTTTAAGCATCAAAATACAATTACGAAAGTCGCCTGGGCCTCTTAGCAATTTTCCCACCAGGGCGCGTGACTTGCACGCGCCTGGCGAGGACTGAAATGTAATTTTTCGAAACCCTGAGGGCCTACTTGCAAAATGACCAAAAAGTTTACACTTAACGCCTCAGTTTTGGTACTAAAACGAAATACACAAACGACCGAGGGTATCCTTGCAAAATGCCCGCCCCCTCACGTGTACATGTCACGTGAGGTGACGTGGCGAAGGACCTAAGTGCAAATAAACAAAGTCTGGGGGTCTCTATGCAAATATTACAAAACTTTTACACTACAGACAAAAGTTTAAAGACTAATAAATAAATACAAAAAATGTGAGGGTTGGGATGCAAAATACCCTCGCTCGGGCTCCGATGACGACACGTGGCTCGAATCCAACGGCTGGTGGCGAAGCGCGATCCAGCGGCTGGGAGCGAGCCACTAATCCACGTGGCAGCTTGGGAACGGCCGATGACGGTTCGCACCGACGTCTGAGATTAGATCTCGTAAAGATATCTAACGGTGGCTGGGCGTGGCAGATCGGACGGTCGACACGCGATCTGGAGCTGCGGCTCGATCGGGCGGTGGAGACGCGAGGAGGAAGAACGGGGAAGAAGGCCGGCGAAGGCGTACTTCCCCGACTCCGATCTCGCTCCTCAGGCGATGGATGGGCTCCAAAATGGAGCTGCAGACTCCTGGAAGGTCCCTCTGTGGACTGGATGGCTCGGATTCGCCGGAGGAGCGTCAAGGTGCTGGCGCGGAGGCGGCGGAGCTTTGCGCTCCAGGTATCTCCGGCGAGGAATCAAAATGGGCCTCCAGGTGCGTTCAAGGGTCTTTGACCTGCAAAAAGTGGTGAAAAGGCCCTGGGCAAATTGCCTGGGCCTCGCGGAGGCGTAGGGACGTGTGCAACGAGGTGGCTGCGAAGGGCCGGAGGTGCGCTCCGGCCAAAGTGGGTGATCGAGCGATTCAGATGATGGAACTTCGTTTTTTTTGGGGGATATTGATCCTAAGGCTAGCAGGAGTTAAATGCAAGAAATAACTAAGCGGGGCGAGCCCTCGATGGCCGGAGCCAGAGGAGAAAGGGTACCTCGACGCGTGCTGTTGGCGGAGGTGGTGGAGCTTCCCTCGACTTCGCGCGCCTTGGCTGAAGGGCTGGCGGTGGAGCTGTCACCTCCACGGAGCTCAGGAGCACGATGGTGGCGCTGAAGGGTGGACCAAGGGGACTCAAATTCGAAATGGAAGAGGGGGAGTTGGTTTTAAGTGGTTTGACCCGAGGTGACAGGGATCCAAAGACCAAGGGATAACTTGCAAATCTTGGGTCCGACGACCAAGATTAAGCTCGGGCGAGCTAGGTAGATGGTTGGTGGACAATGTTGCAGAAGGATGCAACACGAAAAGATGAAAGAATTGGCCTGGAAAAAGCCAACAAAATGGCTCAAAAACCAAGCCTGACACGGGCTACAGGGGTAGGTCAGACTGTTGACCTTGGTCAACAGTCCTGGCCTCCTGGTTGGTCCACGTGGACCAACCAGGAAAAAACCCTGGAAAAACATTTTATTAATTAAATTAAAAATAATAAATGGCCGAATTAATTAAAAGTTATAAAATAAAAAATGCTTAGAATTTTATGTAGTATTTTATTTTGATTTTTAATTATTTTTAGGAGTTATATTTTTACAAGTCACCTTTTTAACCCTATATAGGTATAATACCTATGTATTTTAGTATTTTATTTTTATTTTGTGTATTTTATTTTTATTATTTTTATTTATGATTTTATAAAATTATAAAATACTTTTATGTACACAAATATATTTTTATTTTATTTTTCTGATATGTTTGTATATTTAATAAAATACAAGTATGTTTTGTATAGGTATATATATAGGTAATGTACCAATGTGTTGACTATATACAAATATTTTTATTTGTATTTTATTTATGTTTTTCTTCTGATTTAAATACACATAATTATTATAAGTAATATTTACAACATTATAAAAATATAAAATTATAAAAATAATAAATAAATAATAAATTGAATATTTTAATATGTACAAGTATACAATGGGGGTCCAAAACTCAACTTTCAAACCGTAGCTCCGCCAAATGCGAAACCACCGCCATTGGATAGATTATTTTATTCTATATACAATTAAAGGTGAGTTTGATGCATTTGGAGTTGTCGTTTGTGAGATACGGGTCTGGGAAGTTGGGATTTTGGATTCTTATTCAGATCATAACTTTTTGTCTGTACATGATTTTTCTGTGAAATCAATTTTGTATTTTTCTTTATAAAATTATCTACAACTTTCATGTACAAAGTTTCTTTATTTGATGTACAAAAAGTGGAACCAAAAATAGGTCCCAAAATGAATAAAGAATGAACAGGAAGTATAGGTATTATATTGTATTTCTGACCTTATCTCCCCCTACTTTATTCCTTGTCGACCTATTCATTAAGATGTCTAGGTCTCGGAGGTTTTGGGTCATAAAATATTTACAATATTTTATTCTTTTTCTTATCTTTATTTATTCTATAATTTTGGCCTTAATTACAGTAATTTATACACTGTCTGGATGCACATGCATGAATGCCAAGATGCTTGATTTAAGGCTATTTACAGGTATTTGATAGGGTTTTTGGTGCCAAAATGATAGAATAAAGATGATGAAATGTGGATTCATCATCCCCCTATACTTTACCTTTGCTAGTCCCTAGCAAACACTTATGCAATAAGTGCAAAAAAGAAAAGCAAAGAAAAGAAAAAGAAGAACTTGGATTTAATTTGATGATCAAACTTGTCTTCGCAAAATCAAAGTTTGGAGCTTAAGTCGGACCTTTGGAATCTTAGTGCGGGCGGAACCTTAGTGAGAACCGTGTTTGAAGTCCAACAGTCCTTGAGAATCCCAAAACTCTGTCCAAGTCTCCTCAATAGCCAGGTCAGAAATACTTCAACTCATACGCAAACTCTTACGACTATGAATCTGACTTGTACAGTGTAAGTGATGGTGGCTCTCCCCAACTAGAATGACGAAGAGACTGACTTCTCCAGTAAAACAACCCAATGATTCCCCAATCCAGCAACTCCATCCTCGAGGAGCGGGGTATTCCCTTCTAAGTTCAAGTGGCAACCAGCTCAAGAGGAGGGGGTGAAGAGAAGAATGGACGGTAGCCAGTGTAGCTACCTATCCTTGGATGCAAGACCAGTGTAGTCAAGTCATCCTGCTGCAGGCTCACATGATATGACTTTGGAACTCAAGCTTGCTTATTGACTTTGCAGGCTTTTTATTTTTGTACATGCCTGAACCTTTTTTTTTGTATTTTTCAAAAAGATTTTTCAAATGTTTTTGGGTTTTAATTTTGCAAATGTTTTTGGGAATTTTTGAAAACAAAAAGATTTTGGCTGAAAAATAGGTTAAAATATGTACACGGGAGTGCTTCTTTGTATATACAAGAGGTGGATTTTATGAATTTACAAGGGTAAGTGATCAATTTTATACATATATACATAAGAAGGATTTTGGTGTGATGTGTATATTCCTCAAATTTATTTGAAAACAATTTTACACATAATTTTGAAAACTATAGTCCAAAATAATTTTTACAAACATTTTACACACATTTGAAAATCATTTTGCAAAGGCTTTCAAAACAGTATATATAGGTTTTTCAAATCATTTTTGCAACCATTTTTCAAACCATTTGCAAATCATTTTTCAAACATTTTATTTCACACAAAGAAAAGATGTTTTACAAAACACACATTTTTACAAAGGTTGAAAACATGAAACAAAATATTTTCAAAATAGTTTTCAATAGATGTTCACAAAGATTTTCAAACTATTTTTCAAACATTTTGCAAAAAAAAAAAACATTTTCACCTGATTTATTAATCAGTAAATACAAAAAGAATTTGAGGAATAACCACATCTTTTTATTAAGAATTTTTAAAGAATTTTAAAGAATTTTTAGCCATATTATTAAGAAAATACGAAAGTACGAGTTATGGCTAAAGTATATACGTAGTATATACGACCCCCCTATACTTAGCTTGAGCTATGTCCTCATAGATCGGAGAGAAAAGAGAAGACATAACTCGTGCTGAGTATAGGAAAATCTAAAGAATAAATGAATGAATCAATGAGAAGTTGACCGTCCCCCCTATACTTAGGATCAAATAATCCTAAGTATAGCAGACTGTACACAACGCAGGGAGGGTCAAGGGTGGGAATGAACAGATCGTACTCAGATTGTCTCCCCCTATACTTAGGGTAAGATATCCCTAAGTATAGACAAGAAGAGGAGACAATGGAGAGGATCAAAGAATGGGAATACTCGGGGTGCACACCCCCCCTATACTCAGGACAAAGTACGTCCTAAGTATGGAAAACTGTCTACAAGGGCGGCACCTTTTTGATAGATACAGAAAATAAGAAAGGAAAAGAAGAAAAGAAGAAAATAAGAAAATAAATCGACAGACAACAAAGTGATATGAACAGATGGATCTGTACAGCGGAAGATAGAGTTGATCACTATGTATGAAATGTAGATGATGGAAGTCAAAGGACACATCTCATACCAGAAGAATGGGGGCAACGTCAATGGTCGGTGGATCATGATCAAGATATAATTTCAAGCGTTGACCATTGACGCGGAAGGTAGAGGAAGATGACGGTTCGGATATGTCGATACTGCCATTGTCATGTACCTTCCTGACCACATACGGTCCTTTCCACTTGCTCTGCAACTTCCCTGGAAATAATTTCAGCCTGGAATCAAACAACCATACTCTCTGATCTGGCTCAAACTGTTTATGGCTGATATGCGAATCATGCCATGTCTTCACTTTTTCCTTGTACTGTAGGCTGTTGGAAAAGGCTGTATCTCTCAATTCTTCCAGGGCTGCCAATTCTGCTCTTCTCTGGTCTCCTATACTCTCGGGATCTAGAAGCAATTCTGTAATTGCCCAAAAAGATTTGTGCTTGATTTCCACTGGCAAATGGCATGGCTTGCCATAGACGAGACGAAAGGGAGACGTTCCTAATGGATTCTTGAAAGAGGTCCGATAAGCCCACAAGACCGAGTCCAAAAGCTGTGACCAATCTTTTCGGTCTGGGCGGACAACTTTCTGCAAGATAGTATTTATCTCCATGTTCGATACTTCGGCAAGACCATTAGTCTGAGGGTGATAAGGAGTGGCAACCCGATGGTCAATGCCGAACTCGTCTGCAAGGGCCCTGACTTTGTCATTGATGAAGTGAGACCCCCCGTCTGAAATCAAGACTCTAGGTACACCGAACCGTGAAATGATATTTTTCCTCAAAAATTTGCAAACGGTTTTAGCATCTGCGGCTCGGGCGAGGATAGCCTCAACCCATCGGCTGACATAATCTACAGCGAGCAAAATATGCTCGAATCCCTGACTCTTAGGAAATGGGCCCATGAAATCAATCCCCCATGCATCAAAAACCTCACAGAAGTGAATGGGTTGCATGGGCATCATGTCTCTCTGTCCGCAGGTCCCTATTTTCTGACAGTCAGTACATCTCTTCACGAACTCATCAGAATCCTTGAAGAGAGTAGGCCACCATAGGCCGGATTGAAGCACCTTCTGTGCTGTCCTTTTTCCAGAATGATGTCCTCCCGCCTCAAGCTTGTGGCAGTATGTGAGGACGCTATGCTGCTCTTCTTGAGGAATGCACCTCCTCCAGATACTATCCCCTCCTTCATGATAAAGGACGGGATCCTCCCAATGGTAGACCGAGAAGTCATCCATGAAGACCTCTAAACAGTCACCCACCATGTCCGAGAAGATGGACAACATGCACCTTTGGAATGTCGCCGGAGCGTTACATAGACCAAAGGGCATCCGTCTGAAAGCATAAGTCCCAAACGGACAGGTGAATGTCGTTTTCTCCTGGTCTTCGGGCGCAATGGCCACTTGATTATATCCAGAGTACCCATCAAGAAAGCAGTAATGACTCTTCCCGGCTAACCGCTCGATAATCTGATCAATGAAGGGAAGCGGGAAGTGATCCTTCTTGGTGGCCACATTCAATCGTCTGTAGTCCACACAGACCCTCCAGGAAGTTGGTACTCTGGTAGTGATCTCCTCTCCAGACTCATTGACAACTGTAGTGATACCCGTCTTCTTGGGTACCACATGTAACGGACTTACCCATTTGGAGTCGGAGATGGGATAGATGAAATCGGCGCTCCACCACTTGGAAATTTCTTTCATGACTACATCTCGAAGATTCGGGTTCAGCCGTCGTTGGAACTCACGCGACGGCTTAGCGTTATCTTCAAGATAGATATGGTGGGAGCAAAGATTAGGGCTCAGCCCTTGGAGATCAGCTATACTCCAACCGATTGCCTTGCGGTTTCTTTCAAGAACCTCCATCAGACGAGATTCTTGCTCTCCAGTCAACTCTGCTGAGATAATGACTGGGTGCATTTCTGGCTCTCCAGCAAGGAATCTGTACTTCATTGACTGCGGCAGAGGTTTTCGTTCTGGACAACTGGGAGGTGGCAGATCTGGTTTCTGATATGTCTGTGTAAATGCTACCAGGTCTGCATGTGAGAACTCTCGCTCTGCATGAATTTCTGACAAAGGGCGGCCTTCTGAATCAACGATAAACTGCACCGGCTCGCACTCTGTCATGGTTGTTGGCTCAGTAGGAATCAGACAAGGTAAATAGTCATCAAAGTCATCCCAATCAATGTCTGAATCCGAGGGATCAGAAGACGATGAGCAAGATTGAAATTCCTCATCACCACTCATCACAACATTGTCAGCCTCAGAAATATCCTCCTCCAGGGATGTGCTCTCCCGGCTCTCGACTGCCATGAGCTTGAGATATAGAGAATCTGTAGGCAAGGCGAGGGTCGGTGCTACGGGATCTTTCCAGTTGGATTCATCATCAGTCATCTCAAAATCACAAACCTGGTGGATGTCTAGCTCCTCCTCTGTCATCTGCTCGGCTTCGCTGGACTGTTCTGAGCATTCTGCCTCTCTGGCTCTGATCTCGTCGATCGTCTCTATTTGTATGGTTTCGCCCTCTACGCGAAAACATACCTTCCCGCTATCGTGGTCGGTCACCGCCTTGGCTGTGGCCAAGAATGGACGTCCGAGAATGATGGGGGCATCAGTTACCGACTCAGGGATCTCCATGTCCAACACAACGAAGTCCACGGGGAATTTCAGGCCCTGAATGGTAACGACCACGTCTTTCAATAACCCCTTAGGCCTCTTAATCGACCTATCAGCAAACTGAAGGACGGTTCTGCTTAGAAGAAGAGGGCCAAACTCGAATTGCTTGAGTAAGGCTGCCGGAAGAAGGTTGATTGAAGAGCCGTTGTCTAATAGAGTACGATCAAACTGTTGCTCCTGAATCTCGCATCTGACATAGGGAGCTCCTGCGTCTGGTCGCTTGGCTGGCAATGTGTTCTGAATGGCGCAGCAAGTGTTATGAGTGAGCATATGGATTTGATCTCTGTGCCTCTTCTTCCTTCGGACAGTAGTTGTTTCTTTCAAATTCTTCTTGAAGAAGGGGATATGCTCAAATGCTTCTCGTAGAGTCAGCTGAATGTGAAATCTGTCAATCATTTCGTTGCCAAACTCTACCTGCTGATTCTTTTTTGGATTTTCTTTTTTAGACCCCTTCGCTCGGCGGAGTGCTTCGGGAAAGGGGATGGTAGGGGCCTCCTCAGATGGAGGACTAGGAATCGGTCCCTGTGCCTGTGAAGACGGAGAATCCATACGATAATCATCATTCACCACATATGGATTCGTAATTTGAACAGAAACCTTTCCTTTATTCATATTTTTGTTTTTGTTTTTGTTCCCACAGTCTCTAGATACAAAATGTGGCAACATCATAGATGGCTCAACAAAAGTGGATGTGGTGGCCTCAGTACCACCACTAGCACCTGTCTTCGCGGCATCAGCACCGCGCTCTGGTTCATCATCCAAAGTGGTGGCTTCAGCACCACCGTCTGCATCTGGCATCACAACGGCATCAGCACCGTTGTCCTGGACTCCATCATTGGTGGCATCAGCACCACCGTCTTCAACATCATCTGTAGCGGCATCAGCATCGCTCCTCTACTCCTCTGGCGCTCCTGGTTCGGCATCTGGTTGTCGCTCAGAAGAGGCGCCGCCGGCTGGCATCCTACCGCTCCTAGTAGTCACAAAATCAGCATCATTCACAAAAGAAGACATATCATTCAAATTGTCACTAGGAGAGGCATCCTCTATGAACTCTACCTGCTCAGATTTTCTTTTTAAATTATTAGGATTAGGTTCGATCTGAGCGGGTATGGCGGCCTTGCCTTTGATGAAATCCCGCATCTCCTGCCGGAACTCATCCATTTCTTGCCTGAAAGATGCTCGTTGTTCAGATAGCAAGCGGGCAAGATCATCAAGAGCAGGGTTCTCGAAGGCTGGACCCTGAGAACCGGACGTCTGTCCCTGCTGGAAATGGGGCTGCTGCTGCTGGTGTTGTTGCTGAAACTGGGGGGAAGGCTGGTGATAAGAATGCTGAGGCGGCTGACGCTACCTCCACTGTTGTCCCTGATAGGCGGGACGAGGACCACTCTGGTATTGTTGTGGCTGGGCATACTAGGGCTGCTGGTTGTACTGCTGTGGCGGCTGGCTGTTCTGCTGTCCTTGGGCAGGAGGATGCTGCTGGGACGAGGATCCACCATTCCCCCAACGGAATCCGGGGTGATCCCTACGAATTGCGGGCTGAGGGTATCGGTCATACCAAATCCCGTTGACTTCCATCAACGGTTCCTGCTCGAAGGAAGGTGGAGGAAGAACTGCCAGTGGCTGCTCCGGCTGATACACCACCATCTGCGTCTCCTGAGATGGCGGTTGCTCTGGATGGTACTGCAACAATGGAACCGGCTCCGCCTGGATATGGTTCACCTGGCGGTATGAGGTGGAGGCCTGGTTGGGATTGTTGCTGCTGGAAGCAACCTGTGACCTGGGAGGCTGTTGTGAATGGGCCTGTGCCTCCTGAATACAGAGAATTTGAGTTTTCAGGTCACTCATTGTCTTGGTGAGAAGGTCCATCTGGGCTAGACCTTGGTTCTGTTTCTTTTCGAGGATCTCCATGCGGTCCAGCTTTTCACTGATAATGCCCATGTCGGCTGCTGCTGACTCGGCTTGTGCTGCGGCTACCGACGTTGCGCTGGGACCGGCATCGATGCGAGCGATCCTCTGAAATGATCCCGCTCCTTGCGGGGGCTTTTGCTGTGTGTAGACTCTGGCTTGGGTCATCACTGTAGAGTTTTCTGCCATACCTTCGTAGATGGCCCATACATCGTCTTCACCTTTAGAGAAATATGATCCACCGCAAGAGGCGTTCACAAGCCCCTGTAGCTCCGGTGTCAGCCCACAGAAGAAACTCTGCACCAGGTGGGGCTTGGAGATATCGTGATGTGGACACCGGTCTATGAGCTCTCTGAATCGATCCCATGCTTCATGGAACTGTTCATTTGGGATCATGACGAAGTTGCTGATCATGGCTCGAGCTGCGTTGGTCCGGCCGAGGGGATAGTATTTCTTCAAATATACGGACCGGAGATCTGCCCAAGTATCGACGAATCGCCCTAGATGCTTGAGCCAATATGCGGCTCGATCAACCAATGAGAACGGGAAGGCGATCATCCTGATAGTGTCCTCGGTCAACAACCGATCGTGGATAGTGCTGCATATCATTTCGAATTCTTGGAGATGGAGGTGCGGCTCTTCGGTCGGCAGCCCATGGAACTTGGGAAGAAGCTGGATCGTGTGGTGCCGAAGCTCGAAGTCTCCGTGGATTGGCGGGAGTCTGATCCACCGGTGAGTGAGGGACGAAGCTGGGTTGTGCAGTTCCCTCATGATAGTCTGTGGCGGTCGCTCACCGTCTGGATCGCCTCCTCCTGCATCAGGTCCTCCTCCTTCTCCGCCACCGCCTCCTCCAGGTCGGTTCTCTCTCAGCTGTGCGATCTCTCTCATAAGGTCACCCATGAAAGTGCCCTGGTCTCGGATCTGCCTCTGCATAGTCTCCAGGGACGCTAGCAAGGAATTGTTGATGGCCACTTGGTCAATAATGAACGGAGGATGGTCGTGGTCATCTGGGTGCTCGCCTCTGTCTGCCATTACTTGATTCTCTGAAAATGCAAAAGAGGCCATTTCAGGTGCTGTTGAATGAGCTGAATTCTGTGATTCACTGAACTCTGAAATGATTGGACTGAGGGAAGGAGAATGGGAAGGGTGGTCGAGGGGGAACAGGGTGGATGTAAACTCGGGCTCGGAGAGCGGACTCTCCGAGGCATTCCTAGATGAGTAAGGAGGAGTGCCAGATAGCGGTGCCGACAAGGTCGGCCTAAGAGATCTCCGTCCCATCATCTTGATTATTCGAGAGGAGTAGGGAAAATGCAAGGTAAGAAGAAGATAAAATGCAACAAAATTGTGCACGATTGTGCGGTGTTTTTGATCTTGACCTTAATAAATCTAACAATCAAACACAAAGCAAGGGTAAGTTCACCAACTCAACTCGTGAAGCCGTGAAGGATCGGCTTTTATCTTGTCAGTTTTAGCTTGTTTTCAGGTATTTATCTTTTCACGAGTCCTTAGAGCGCTACGCCTATAGGAGCGAGAGTACTGCCAGGAAAGTGTCCCCGTACTTGTCCTCCTCCTGTGTAACCTGTAACTTGCGCTTTTTGAGGTCCTTGTAACCCTTCCTGGATCCCTACTCAGCCAAAGAAATAGAGGGAGGAAGCCGATAGGCGAAACCGATACTTCGGACCTCGCTCGTAACAGAATCACCCGTGAGCGTACAAGGTCCTACTCGGACGCAGCCGGTGAGACAGACACACCCGTGAAGGTGTAGCCTAGGCTCGGTACTTCGGACAAGGTCGGTGCTCACACAATAGTGAGTCACCAATGGCGACCAAGTCCTACTCGACTACGTACGATAGTAGCGCCAATACTTCGGAAATCCAGGCGATACACAAGGCAGCCACAAGTTGGGTTTTGGGCTCTAATCCTTACGAAGCGCTCACCTCACTTGGAAGGAGACCTTCCCATGCAACCTGAAGACAAGTGAGGGTGTTACTCTCCTCAAGCAATGAATCCAATTACCAATTTTATTTTTGGTCAAGTTTTCTTTAGCAGTCCCTTTTTTAATTTTTTTTGGTGTTATCGCTTCTTTTGAGTCAATTCAAACAAGCGCCTAACGGTTTTTGTGTTTTTCCTTTATCCTACTTTGTTCCAAAAACAGAGGGAGAATAGAGTCGGAAAAGCCGTGCAAGTCGACACCAAGGTGGAAATCTCACCTTTGTGCCTAGATGATGCGTGCAAAGTAAGAGGACTTACAGCGAATCCCAGCTCTCTCCATGCGGGATGCAAAGCAGAATTTTTAAACCTATGCTATATGGCGAAATGCAAGCGGAAATCGTCCTAAAACAGGCAGCTGCTAGCGTGAAGAACCACAAGCTAACTAATAACTCCTAATCCGAGTGTCCGGTCTAGGCTCACCCCTCCTCTGCCCAACACATTTGGGGTAGGAGAAAGCGCTTGTTCGGGTGTGAGCTCGCGGCGCGTGGATTTGGAAGCTATTAGCTAACTGTTTAATTAGTCTAAGTCCAGATACGATTCTATAGGAGCATGCAAATATAATTAGGTGTTTGGACCTATTCTAATCGAATCAAGCAGCACCTAGAACTAAGAGCTCAATCCACAAAAGAAAGTGAAAAATGAAAACAAAACCGGAAAATGACAGCGATAAAAACGCGATAAAAATCCGCGGTGAGCCCCCGGGTGAACAAACACCCGGAAATTAGGCCCGAATGTCTAAGTGTCCAAGTCCAAGTGTACCTGTATTATTACAAATCAAATGAATCACTCTCTCACCAAAAAATAAATGAAAACTAATCTAATCACTCTCTCTCTCACTCCTTGCTCTCTCCTGCCGGCTTGGCTAAGAATAGCCGGCTCCGCTTCCCAAGGATGCGTCGGGTCACCTAGGCGATCCGCCTCGCTCCGCGGTCCCTCACAAGAAGACAAAGAAGAGTGGTCAGATAGCTCAACAAGATATATCAAAATGTAAGAGATGAAAAATGCTATGATAACAATCACACAATCAATCAAACAAAATATGAACTACTCGCTGTTGCTCCCCGGCAACGGCGCCATTTGATAAACACGGAATATCGAAGGTCTAAATACGTCGCTGTGGCGACCCTCAGATGAAATCCGTATTTAATCAACAATTAACCCACACTAAGATCAATGAATTAGAACTAATGCGGAGTTAAAATTTATTTTTAACTCTACATAAAAGATGTATAGGTGCAAGTATGTAGAGAGTTCGAACACAGGGAACAAGCAGGGTAGTTCAAGCAAAAATGCTAAGTGTGTGTGTGATGTGTGGAGTGTCTACACTAAGCAACCAAGCAAATGAATTTTTGTGGGTTTTTAAATTTTAAAAATTTTTTTTTAATTTTGTATTTTGATTTTTAATTTTCTGATTTTTATATTTTATATTATATATATATTTTTTTATTTCTTTTTCAATATTGGAGAGTAAAGACAATATAATAGAGGGCAAGCTAAAATATTTATAAAAAGGTGCAAAAATACTCAAGAATTCAGGAATAAAATATTTTTGATATTTTTATGATTTTCTAATGTTTTTGTGATTTTTGGGGATTTTTCAAGGTGTTTTTGGTCTTTTTAATTACTGAAACAAGACAAAACAGTGGAAATAAGGCTGGCTGTGAATAAGATGCAATTTAAAAATAGCAACCAGTACTCAAAATGTTTCACACTATTTTTCTAATGAAAAGAACAAAATAAGTGACAAATAGGAACTGAGTTTGTAATTTTTTGATTTTTCTACTATTTAATATATTTTTTTGAAGTTTTTGAGTGTTTTTAAATTTTTAGTGTTTTTATTTTGAGATTTTTAGTGATTTTTGGACTGACACTAAAATAGGATAAAATAGACACTAGGTGATTTTTTTGGAATTTTTGGAGGTGTTTTATTATTTTTTTGATATTTTCTAAGCTAGACAGTACACAAAATAGATGTTTTTGATTTTTAATAAATATAAAAATAAAATAAAATCAAAAACTAAATAGATGGCGTCACAGCACACGTGTCCAGATACTTAAGTCTATTTTGTGAAATTTTTGGAGTTAAAATGATAGGCTAAATAATTAGAGCAAACATCCAAACATTAAACAGTCCTGGCAGGGGTATATGTGCAATATATCAAACGTCCAGGGGCATACATGCAATTTTCCACAAAAATATACACTGTATATTCAATTTTAAGCATCAAAATACAATTACGAAAGTCGCCTGGGCCTCTTAGCAATTTTCCCACCAGGGCGCGTGACTTGCACGCGCCTGGCGAGGACTGAAATGTAATTTTTCGAAACCCTGAGGGCCTACTTGCAAAATGACCAAAAAGTTTACACTTAACGCCTCAGTTTTGGTACTAAAACGAAATACACAAACGACCGAGGGTATCCTTGCAAAATGCCCGCCCCCTCACGTGTACATGTCACGTGAGGTGACGTGGCGAAGGACCTAAGTGCAAATAAACAAAGTCTGGGGGTCTCTATGCAAATATTACAAAACTTTTACACTACAGACAAAAGTTTAAAGACTAATAAATAAATACAAAAAGTGCGAGGGTTGGGATGCAAAATACCCTCGCTCGGGCTCCGATGACGACACGTGGCTCGAATCCAACGGCTGGTGGCGAAGCGCGATCCAGCGGCTGGGAGCGAGCCACTAATCCACGTGGCAGCTTGGGAACGGCCGATGACGGTTCGCACCGACGTCTGAGATTAGATCTCGTAAAGATATCCAACGGTGGCTGGGCGTGGCAGATCGGACGGTCGACACGCGATCTGGAGCTGCGGCTCGATCGGGCGGTGGAGACGCGAGGAGGAAGAACAGGGAAGAAGGCCGGCGAAGGCGTACTTCCCCGACTCCGATCTCGCTCCTCAGGCGATGGATGGGCTCCAAAATGGAGCTGCAGACTCCTGGAAGGTCCGTCTGTGGACTGGATGGCTCGGATTCGCCGGAGGAGCGTCAAGGTGCTGGCGCGGAGGCGGCGGAGCTTTGCGCTCCAGGTATCTCCGGCGAGGAATCAAAATGGGCCTCCAGGTGCGTTCAAGGGTCTTTGACCTGCAAAAAGTGGTGAAAAGGCTCAGGGCAAATTGCCTGGGCCTCGCGGAGGCGTAGGGACGTGTGCGACGAGGTGGCTGCGAAGGGCCGGAGGTGCGCTCCGGCCAAAGTGGGTGATCGAGCGATTCAGATGATGGAACTTCGATTTTTTTGGGGGATATTGATCCTAAGGCTAGCAGGAGTTAAATGCAAGAAATAACTAAGCGGGGTGAGCCCTCGATGGCCGGAGCCAGAGGAGAAAGGGTACCTCGACGCCTGCTGTTGGCGGAGGTGGTGAAGCTTCCCTCGACTTCGCGCGCCTTGGCTGAAGGGCTGGCGGTGGAGCTGTCACCTCCACGGAGCTCAGGAGCACGATGGTGGCGCTGAAGGGTGGACCAAGGGGACTCAAATTCGAAATGGAAGAGGGGGAGTTGGTTTTAAGTGGTTTGACCCGAGGTGACAGGGGTCCAAAGACCAAGGGATATCTTGCAAATCTTGGGTCCGACGACCAAGATTAAGCTCGGGCGAGCTAGATAGATGGTTGGTGGACAATGTTGCAGAAGGATGCAACACGAAAAGATGAAAGAATTGGCCTGGAAAAAGCCAACAAGATGGCTCAAAAACCAAGCCTGACACGGGCTACAGGGGTAGGTCAGACTGTTGACCTTGGTCAACAGTCCTGGCCTCCTGGTTGGTCCACGTGGACCAACCAGGAAAAAACCCTGGAAAAACATTTTATTAATTAAATTAAAAATAATAAATGGCCGAATTAATTAAAAGTTATAAAATAAAAAATGCTTAGAATTTTATGTAGTATTTTATTTTGATTTTTAATTATTTTTAGGAGTTATATTTTTACAAGTCACCTTTTTAACCCTATATAGGTATAATACCTATGTATTTTAGTATTTTATTTTTATTTTGTGTATTTTATTTTTATTATTTTTATTTATGATTTTATAAAATTATAAAATACTTTTATGTACACAAATATATTTTTATTTTATTTTTCTGATATGTTTTGTATATTTAATAAAATACAAGTATGTTTTGTATAGGTATATATATAGGTAATGTACCAATGTGTTGACTATATACAAATATTTTTATTTGTATTTTATTTATGTTTTTCTTCTGATTTAAATACACATAATTATTATAAGTAATATTTACAACATTATAAAAATATAAAATTATAAAAATAATAAATAAATAATAAATTGAATATTTTAATATGTACAAGTATACAATGGGGGTCCAAAACTCAACTTTCAAACCGTAGCTCCGCCAAATGCGAAACCACCACCATTGGATAGATTATTTTATTCTATATACAATTAAAGGTGAGTTTGATGCATTTGGAGTTGTCGTTTGTGAGATACGGGTCTGGGAAGTTGGGATTTTGGATTCTTATTCAGATCATAACTTTTTGTCTGTACATGATTTTTCTGTGAAATCAATTTTGTATTTTTCTTTATAAAATTATCTACAACTTTCATGTACAAAGTTTCTTTATTTGATGTACAAAAAGTGGAACCAAAAATAGGTCCCAAAATGAATAAAGAATGAACAGGAAGTATAGGTATTATATTGTATTTCTGACCTTATCTCCCCCTACTTTATTCCTTGTCGACCTATTCATTAAGATGTCTAGGTCTCGGAGGTTTTGGGTCATAAAATATTTACAATATTTTATTCTTTTTCTTATCTTTGTTTATTCTATAATTTTGGCCTTAATTACAGTAATTTATACACTGTCTGGATGCACATGCATGAATGCCAAGATGCTTGATTTAAGGCTATTTACAGGTATTTGCTAGGGTTTTTGGTGCCAAAATGATAGAATAAAGATGATGAAATGTGGATTCATCATCCCCCTATACTTTACCTTTGCTAGTCCCTAGCAAACACTTATGCAATAAGTGCAAAAAAGAAAAGCAAAGAAAAGAAAAAGAAGAACTTGGATTTAATTTGATGATCAAACTTGTCTTCGCAAAATCAAAGTTTGGAGCTTAAGTCGGACCTTTGGGATCTTAGTGCGGGCGGAACCTTAGTGAGAACCGTGTTTGAAGTCCAACAGTCCTTGAGAATCCCAAAACTCTGTCCAAGTCTCCTCAATAGCCAGGTCAGAAATACTTCAACTCATACGCAAACTCTTACGACTATGAATCTGACTTGTACAGTGTAAGTGATGGTGGCTCTCCCCAACTAGAATGACGAAGAGACTGACTTCTCCAGTACAACAACCCAATGATTCCCCAATCCAGCAACTCCATCCTCGAGGAGCGGGGTATTCCCTTCTAAGTTCAAGTGGCAACCAGCTCAAGAGGAGGGGGTGAAGAGAAGAATGGACGGTAGCCAGTGTAGCTACCTATCCTTGGATGCAAGACCAGTGTAGTCAAGTCATCCTGCTGCAGGCTCACATGATATGACTTTGGAACTCAAGCTTGCTTATTGACTTTGCAGGCTTTTTATTTTTGTACATGCCTGAACCTTTTTTTTTGTATTTTTCAAAAAGATTTTTCAAATGTTTTTGGGTTTTAATTTTGCAAATGTTTTTGGGAATTTTTGAAAACAAAAAGATTTTGGCTGAAAAATAGGTTAAAATATGTACACGGGAGTGCTTCTTTGTATCTACAAGAGGTGGATTTTAAGAATTTACAAGGGTAAGTGATCAATTTTATACATATATACATACGAAGGATTTTGGTGTGATGTGTATATTCCTCAAATTTATTTGAAAACAATTTTACAAACAATTTTGAAAACTATAGTCCAAAATAATTTTTACAAACATTTTACACACATTTGAAAATCATTTTGCAAAGGCTTTCAAAACAGTATATATAGGTTTTTCAAATCATTTTTGCAACCATTTTTCAAACCATTTGTAAATCATTTTTCAAACATTTTATTTCACACAAAGAAAAGATGTTTTACAAAACACACATTTTTACAAAGGTTGAAAACATGAAACAAAATATTTTCAAAATAGTTTTCAATAGATGTTCACAAAGATTTTCAAACTATTTTTCAAACATTTTGCAAAAAAAAAAACATTTTCACCTGATTTATTAATCAGTAAATACAAAAAGAATTTGAGGAATAACCACATCTTTTTATTAAGAATTTTTAAAGAATTTTAAAGAATTTTTAGCCATATTATTAAGAAAATACGAAAGTACGAGTTATGGCTAAAGTATATACGTAGTATATACGACCCCCCTATACTTAGCTTGAGCTATGTCCTCATAGATCGGAGAGAAAAGAGAAGACATAACTCGTGCTGAGTATAGGAAAATCTAAAGAATAAATGAATGAATCAATGAGAAGTTGACCGTCCCCCCTATACTTAGGATCAAATAATCCTAAGTATAGCAGACTGTACACAACGCAGGGAGGGTCAAGGGTGGGAATGAACAGATCGTACTCAGATTGTCTCCCCCTATACTTAGGGTAAGATAACCCTAAGTATAGACAAGAAGAGGAGACAATGGAGAGGATCAAAGAATGGGAATACTCGGGGTGCACACCCCCCCTATACTCAGGACAAAGTACGTCCTAAGTATGGAAAACTGTCTACAAGGGCGGCACCTTTTTGATAGATACAGAAAATAAGAAAGGAAAAGAAGAAAAGAAGAAAATAAGAAAATAAATCGACAGACAACAAAGTGATATGAACAGATGGATCTGTACAGCGGAAGATAGAGTTGATCACTATGTATGAAATGTAGATGATGGAAGTCAAAGGACACATCTCATACCAGAAGAATGGGGGCAACGTCAATGGTCGGTGGATCATGATCAAGATATAATTTCAAGCGTTGACCATTGACGCGGAAGGTAGAGGAAGATGACGGTTCGGATATGTCGATACTGCCATTGTCATGTACCTTCCTGACCACATACGGTCCTTTCCACTTGCTCTGCAACTTCCCTGGAAATAATTTCAGCCTGGAATCAAACAACCATACTCTCTGATCTGGCTCAAACTGTTTATGGCTGATATGCGAATCATGCCATGTCTTCACTTTTTCCTTGTACTGTAGGCTGTTGGAAAAGGCTGTATCTCTCAATTCTTCCAGGGCTGCCAATTCTGCTCTTCTCTGGTCTCCTATACTCTCGGGATCTAGAAGCAATTCTGTAACTGCCCAAAAAGATTTGTGCTTGATTTCCACTGGCAAATGGCATGGCTTGCCATAGACGAGACGAAAGGGAGACGTTCCTAATGGATTCTTGAAAGAGGTCCGATAAGCCCACAAGACCGAGTCCAAAAGCTGTGACCAATCCTTTCGGTCTGGGCGGACAACTTTCTGCAAGATAGTCTTTATCTCCCTGTTCGATACTTCGGCAAGACCATTAGTCTGAGGGTGATAAGGAGTGGCAACCCTATGGTCAATGCCGAACTCGTCTGCAAGGGCCCTGACTTTGTCATTGATGAAGTGAGACCCCCCGTCTGAAATCAAGACTCTAGGTACACCGAACCGTGAAATGATATTTTTCCTCAAAAATTTGCAAACGGTTTTAGCATCTGCGGCTCGGGCGGGGATAGCCTCAACCCATCGGCTGACATAATCTACAGCGAGCAAAATATGCTCGAATCCCTGACTCTTAGGAAATGGGCCCATGAAATCAATCCCCCATGCATCAAAAACCTCACAGAAGTGAATGGGTTGCATGGGCATCATGTCTCTCTGTCCGCAGGTTCCCATTTTCTGACAGTCAGTACATCTCTTCACGAACTCATCAGAATCCTTGAAGAGAGTAGGCCACCATAGGCCGGATTGAAGCACCTTCTGTGCTGTCCTTTTTCCAGAATGATGTCCTCCTGCCTCAAGCTTGTGGCAGTATGTGAGGACGCTATGCTGCTCTTCTTGAGGAATGCACCTCCTCCAGATACTATCCCCTCCTTCATGATAAAGGACGGGATCCTCCCAATGGTAAAACTTGGCCTTAGCTAGGAAGGTCTCAAGTTTCTGCCTGGGCCAACCCTGAGGGACTGTCTTGGCAACAAGATAGTTTACAAAGTCAGCATACCACGGGAGTGAGGTGACAGCCAAGATCGCCTCATCTGGAAAAGTCTCAGTGATAGGTGCGCTGGGCTCAGATTCCTCAAGATTCTCCAATCTGGAGAGATGATCCGCCACCACATTCTTGACTCCAGGCTTGTCCTTAATTTCAATATCAAATTCCTGGAGTAGAAGGATCCATCTGGTGAGACGTGCTTTGGCATCCTTCTTAGCCATTAAGTACCGGATGGCGGTATGATCAGTATAAATGGTCACTCTAGATCCGAGAATATATGATCGATACTTATCAAGAGCGAAGACTACGGCCAGCATCTCTTTCTCAGTCACAGTGTAATTCCGCTGCGCGGCATCCAAAGTTCGGCTGGCGTAGTGAATGGCGAATGGTAAACCATCCCTCCTCTGTCCAAGCACAGCCCCAACGGCAAAATCAGAAGCATCCGTCATGATCTCGAATGGGAGAGACCAATCGGGCGGCTGAAGGATAGGAGCTGAGACAACCATATTCTTGAGAGTCTCAAATGATTCAAGACACTTATCATTAACAATAAACTCGGTGTCTTTGGTGAGCAAGTCAGTAAGCGGTCGGGCAATTCGACTGAAGTCCTGAATGAACCGTCGGTAGAAACCGACATGCCCCAGAAAAGACCGTAACTGACGCAAATTGGACGGCGGATTGAGTTTTCTGATGATATCCACCTTAGCCGGATCGACCTCCATGCCCCTGTTGGAGACGATATGACCAAGGACCGTCCCCTGAGTCATCATGAAATGACTCTTCTCCCAGGATAAGACAAGATTGACCTCAATGCAGCGCTTCAGCACACGGTCTAGGCAGTCAAGACAAGCGTCGAACCCGTCGCCATAGACCGAGAAGTCATCCATGAAGACCTCTAAACAGTCACCCACCATGTCCGAGAAGATGGACAACATGCACCTTTGGAATGTCGCCGGAGCGTTACATAGACCAAAGGGCATCCGTCTGAAAGCATAAGTCCCAAACGGACAGGTGAATGTCGTTTTCTCCTGGTCTTCGGGCGCAATGGCCACTTGATTATATCCAGAGTACCCATCAAGAAAGCAGTAATGACTCTTCCCGGCTAACCGCTCGATAATCTGATCAATGAAGGGAAGCGGGAAGTGATCCTTCTTGGTGGCCACATTCAATCGTCTGTAGTCCACACAGACCCTCCAGGAAGTTGGTACTCTGGTAGTGATCTCCTCTCCAGACTCATTGACAACTGTAGTGATACCCGTCTTCTTGGGTACCACATGTAACGGACTTACCCATTTGGAGTCGGAGATGGGATAGATGAAATCGGCGCTCCACCACTTGGAAATTTCTTTCATGACTACATCTCGAAGATTCGGGTTCAGCCGTCGTTGGAACTCACGCGACGGCTTAGCGTTATCTTCAAGATAGATATGGTGGGAGCAAAGATTAGGGCTCAGCCCTTGGAGATCAGCTATACTCCAACCGATTGCCTTGCGGTTTCTTTCAAGAACCTCCATCAGACGAGATTCTTGCTCTCCAGTCAACTCTGCTGAGATAATGACTGGGTGCATTTCTGGCTCTCCAGCAAGGAATCTGTACTTCATTGACTGCGGCAGAGGTTTTCGTTCTGGACAACTGGGAGGTGGCAGATCTGGTTTCTGATATGTCTGTGTAAATGCTACCAGGTCTGCATGTGAGAACTCTCGCTCTGCATGAATTTCTGACAAAGGGCGGCCTTCTGAATCAACGATAAACTGCACCGGCTCGCACTCTGTCATGGTTGTTGGCTCAGTAGGAATCAGACAAGGTAAATAGTCATCAAAGTCATCCCAATCAATGTCTGAATCCGAGGGATCAGAAGACGATGAGCAAGATTGAAATTCCTCATCACCACTCATCACAACATTGTCAGCCTCAGAAATATCCTCCTCCAGGGATGTGCTCTCCCGGCTCTCGACTGCCATGAGCTTGAGATATAGAGAATCTGTAGGCAAGGCGAGGGTCGGTGCTACGGGATCTTTCCAGTTGGATTCATCATCAGTCATCTCAAAATCACAAACCTGGTGGATGTCTAGCTCCTCCTCTGTCATCTGCTCGGCTTCGCTGGACTGTTCTGAGCATTCTGCCTCTCTGGCTCTGATCTCGTCGATCGTCTCTATTTGTATGGTTTCGCCCTCTACGCGAAAACATACCTTCCCGCTATCGTGGTCGGTCACCGCCTTGGCTGTGGCCAAGAATGGACGTCCGAGAATGATGGGGGCATCAGTTACCGACTCAGGGATCTCCATGTCCAACACAACGAAGTCCACGGGGAATTTCAGGCCCTGAATGGTAACGACCACGTCTTTCAATAACCCCTTCGGCCTCTTAATCAACCTATCAGCAAACTGAAGGACGGTTCTGCTTAGAAGAAGAGGGCCAAACTCGAATTGCTTGAGTAAGGCTGCCGGAAGAAGGTTGATTGAAGAGCCGTTGTCTAATAGAGTACGATCAAACTGTTGCTCCTGAATCTCGCATCTGACATAGGGAGCTCCTGCGTCTGGTCGCTTGGCTGGCAATGTGTTCTGAATGGCGCAGCAAGTGTTATGAGTGAGCATATGGATTTGATCTCTGTGCCTCTTCTTCCTTCGGACAGAAGTTGTTTCTTTCAAATTCTTCTTGAAGAAGGGGATATGCTCAAATGCTTCTCGTAGAGTCAGCTGAATGTGAAATCTGTCAATCATTTCGTTGCCAAACTCTACCTGCTGATTCTTTTTTGGATTTTCTTTTTTAGACCCCTTCGCTCGGCGGAGTGCTTCGGGAAAGGGGATGGTAGGGGCCTCCTCAGATGGAGGACTAGGAATCGGTCCCTGTGCCTGTGAAGACGGAGAATCCATACGATAATCATCATTCACCACATATGGATTCGTAATTTGAACAGAAACCTTTCCTTTATTCATATTTTTGTTTTTGTTTTTGTTCCCACAGTCTCTAGATACAAAATGTGGCAACATCACAGATGGCTCAACAAAAGTGGATGTGGTGGCCTCAGTACCACCACTAGCACCTGTCTTCGCGGCATCAGCACCGCGCTCTGGTTCATCATCCAAAGTGGTGGCTTCAGCACCACCGTCTGCATCTTGTATCACAACGGCATCAGCACCGTTGTCCTGGACTCCATCATTGGTGGCATCAGCACCACCGTCTTCAACATCATCTGTAGCGGCATCAGCACCGCTCCTCTGCTCCTCTGGCGCTCCTGGTTTGGCATCTGGTTGTCGCTCAAAAGAGGCGCCGCCGGCTGGCATCCTACCGCTCCTAGTAGTCACAAAATCAGCATCATTCACAAAAGAAGACATATCATTCAAATTGTCACTAGGAGAGGCATCCTCTATGAACTCTACCTGCTCAGATTTTCTTTTTAAATTATTAGGATTAGGTTCAATCTGAGCGGGTATGGCGGCCTTGCCTTTGATGAAATCCCGCATCTCCTGCCGGAACTCATCCATTTCTTGCCTGAAAGATGCTCGCTTTTCAGATAGCAAGCGGGCAAGATCATCAAGAGCAGGGTTCTCGAAGGCTGGACCCTGAGAACCGGACGTCTGTCCCTGCTGGAAATGGGGCTGCTGCTGCTGGTGTTGTTGCTGAAACTGGGGGGAAGGCTGGTGATAAGAATGCTGAGGCGGCTGACGCTGCCTCCACTGTTGTCCCTGATAGGCGGGACGAGGACCACTCTGGTATTGTTGTGGCTGGGCATACTGGGGCTGCTGGTTGTACTGCTGTGGCGGCTGGCTGTTCTGCTGTCCTTGGGCAGGAGGATGCTGCTGGGACGAGGATCCACCATTCCCCCAACGGAATCCGGGGTGATCCCTACGAATTGCGGGCTGAGGGTATCGGTCATACCAAATCCCGTTGACTTCCATCAACGGTTCCTGCTCGAAGGAAGGTGGAGGAAGAACTGCCAGTGGCTGCTCCGGCTGATACACCACCATCTGCGTCTCCTGAGATGGCGGTTGCTCTGGATGGTACTGCAACAATGGAACCGGCTCCGCCTGGATATGGTTCACCTGGCGGTATGAGGTGGAGGCCTGGTTGGGATTGTTGCTGCTGGAAGCAACCTGTGACCTGGGAGGCTGTTGTGAATGGGCTTGTGCCTCCTGAATACAGAGAATTTGAGTTTTCAGGTCACTCATTGTCTTGGTGAGAAGGTCCATCTGGGCTAGACCTTGGTTCTGTTTCTTTTCGAGGATCTCCATGCGGTCCAGCTTTTCACTGATAATGCCCATGTCGGCTGCTGCTGACTCGGCTTGTGCTGCGGCTACCGACGTTGCGCTGGGATCGGCATCGATGCGAGCGATCCTCTGAAATGATCCTGCTTCTTGCGGGGGCTTTTGTTGTGTGTAGACTCTGGCTTGGGTCATCACTGTAGAGTTTTCTGTCATACCTTCGTAGATGGCCCATACATCGTCTTCACCTTTAGAGAAATATGATCCACCGCAAGAGGCGTTCACAAGCCCCTGCAGCTCCGGTGTCAGCCCACAGAAGAAACTCTGCACCAGGTGGGGCTTGGAGATATCGTGATGTGGACATCGGTCTATGAGCTCTCTGAATCGATCCCATGCTTCATGGAACTGTTCATTTGGGATCATGACGAAGTTGCTGATCATGGCTCGAGCTGCGTTGGTCCGGCCGAGGGGATAGTATTTCTTCAAATATACGGACCGGAGATCTGCCCAAGTATCGACGAATCGCCCTAGATGCTTGAGCCAATATGCGGCTCGATCAACCAATGAGAACGGGAAGGCGATCATCCTTATAGTGTCCTCGGTCAACAACCGATCGTGGATAGTGCTGCATATCGTTTCGAATTCTTGGAGATGGAGGTGCGGCTCTTCGGTCGGCAGCCCATGGAACTTGGGAAGAAGCTGGATCGTGTGGTGCCGAAGCTCGAAGTCTCCGTGGATTGGCGGGAGTCTGATCCACCGGTGAGTGAGGGACGAAGCTGGGTTGCGCAGTTCCCTCATGATGGTCTGTGGCGGTCGCTCACCGTCTGGATCGCCTCCTCCTGCATCAGGTCCTCCTCCTTCTCCGCCACCGCCTCCTCCAGGTCGGTTCTCTCTCAGTTGTGCGATCTCTCTCATAAGGTCACCCATGAAAGTGCCCTGGTCTCGGATCTGCCTCTGCATAGTCTCCAGGGACGCTAGCAAGGAATTGTTGATGGCCACTTGGTCAATAATGAACGGAGGATGGTCGTGGTCATCTGGGTGCTCGCCTCTGTCTGCCATTACTAGATTCTCTGAAAATGCAAAAGAGGCCATTTCAGGTGCTGTTGAATGAGCTGAATTCTGTGATTCACTGAACTCTGAAATGATTGGACTGAGGGAAGGAGAATGGGAAGGGTGGTCGAGGGGGAGCAGGGTGGATGTAAACTCGGGCTCGGAGAGCGGACTCTCCGAGGCATTCCTAGATGAGTAAGGAGGAGTGCCAGATAGCGGTGCCGACAAGGTCGGCCTAAGAGATCTCCGTCCCATCATCTTGATTATTCGAGAGGAGTAGGGAAAATGCAAGGTAAGAAGAAGATAAAATGCAACAAAATTGTGCACGATTGTGCGGTGTTTTTGATCTTGACCTTAATAAATCTAACAATCAAACACAAAGCAAGGGTAAGTTCACCAACTCAACTCGTGAAGCCGTGAAGGATCGGCTTTTATCTTGTCAGTTTTAGCTTGTTTTCAGGTATTTATCTTTTCACGAGTCCTTAGAGCGCTACGCCTATAGGAGCGAGAGTACTGCCAGGAAAGTGTCCCCGTACTTGTCCTCCTCCTGTGTAACCTGTAACTTGCGCTTTTTGAGGTCCTTGTAACCCTTCCTGGATCCCTACTCAGCCAAAGAAATAGAGGGAGGAAGCCGATAGGCGAAACCGATACTTCGGACCTCGCTTGCAACGGAATCACCCGTGAGCGTACAAGGTCCTACTCGGACGCAGCCGGTGAGACAGACACACCCGTGAAGGTGTGGCCTAGGCTCGGTACTTCGGACAAGGTCGGTGCTCACACAATAGTGAGTCACCAATGGCGACCAAGTCCTACTCGACTACGTACGATAGTAGCGCCAATACTTCGGAAATCCAGGCGATACACAAGGCAGCCACAAGTTGGGTTTTGGGCTCTAATCCTTACGAAGCGCTCACCTCACTTGGAAGGAGACCTTCCCATGCAACCTGAAGACAAGTGAGGGTGTTACTCTCCCCAAGCAATGAATCCAATTACCAATTTTATTTTTGGTCAAGTTTTCTTTAGCAGTCCCTTTTTTAATTTTTTTTTGGTGTTATCGCTTCTTTTGAGTCAATTCAAACAAGCGCCTAACGGTTTTTGTGTTTTTCCTTTATCCTACTTTGTTCCAAAAACAGAGGGAGAATAGAGTCGGAAAAGCCGTGCAAGTCGACACCAAGGTGGAAATCTCACCTTTGTGCCTAGATGATGCGTGCAAAGTAAGAGGACTTACAGCGAATCCCAGCTCTCTCCATGCGGGATGCAAAGCAGAATTTTTAAACCTATGCTATATGGCGAAATGCAAGCGGAAATCGTCCTAAAACAGGCAGCTGCTAGCGTGAAGAACCACAAGCTAACTAATAACTCCTAATCCGAGTGTCCGGTCTAGGCTCACCCCTCCTCTGCCCAACACATTTGGGGTAGGAGAAAGCGCTTGTTCGGGTGTGAGCTCGCGGCGCGTGGATTTGGAAGCTATTAGCTAACTGTTTAATTAGTCTAAGTCCAGATACGATTCTATAGGAGCATGCAAATATAATTAGGTGTTTGGACCTATTCTAATCGAATCAAGCAGCACCTAGAACTAAGAGCTCAATCCACAAAAGAAAGTGAAAAATGAAAACAAAACCGGAAAATGACAGCGATAAAAACGCGATAAAAATCCGCAGTGAGCCCCCGGGTGAACAAACACCCGGAAATTAGGCCCGAATGTCTAAGTGTCCAAGTCCAAGTGTACCTGTATTATTACAAATCAAATGAATCACTCTCTCACCAAAAATAAATGAAAACTAATCTAATCACTCTCTCTCTCACTCCTTGCTCTCTCCTGCCGGCTTGGCTAAGAATAGCCGGCTCCGCTTCCCAAGGATGCGTCGGGTCACCTAGGCGATCCGCCTCGCTCCGCGGTCCCTCGCAAGAAGACAAAGAAGAGTGGTCAGATAGCTCAACAAGATATATCAAAATGTAAGAGATGAAAAATGCTATGATAACAATCACACAATCAATCAAACAAAATATGAACTACTCGCTGTTGCTCCCCGGCAACGGCGCCATTTGATAAACACGGAATATCGAAGGTCTAAATACGTCGTTGTGGCGACCCTCAGATGAAATCCGTATTTAATCAACAATTAACCTACACTAAGATCAATGAATTAGAACTAATGCGGAGTTAAAATTTATTTTTAACTCTACATAAAAGATGTATAGGTGCAAGTATGTAGAGAGTTCGAACACAGGGAACAAGCAGGGTAGTTCAAGCAAAAATGCTAAGTGTGTGTGTGATGTGTGGAGTGTCTACACTAAGCAAACAAGCAAATGAATTTTTGTGGGTTTTTAATTTTTAATAATTTTTTTTTAATTTTGTATTTTGATTTTTAATTTTCTGATTTTTATATTTTATATTATATATATTTTTTTTATTTCTTTTTCAATATTGGAGAGTAAAGACAATATAATAGAGGGCAAGCTAAAATATTTATAAAAAGGTGCAAAAATACTCAAGAATTCAGGAATAAAATATTTTTGATATTTTTATGATTTTCTAATGTTTTTGTGATTTTTGGGGATTTTTCAAGGTGTTTTTGGTCTTTTTAATTACTGAAATAAGACAAAACAGTGGAAATAAGGCTGGCTGTGAATAAGATGCAATTTAAAAATAGCAACCAGTACTCAAAATGTTTCACACTATTTTTCTAATGAAAAGAACAAAATAAGTGACAAATAGGAACTGAGTTTGTAATTTTTTGATTTTTCTACTATTTAATATAAATTTTTGAAGTTTTTGAGTGTTTTTAAATTTTTAGTGTTTTTATTTTGAGATTTTTAGTGATTTTTGGACTGACACTAAAATAGGATAAAATAGACACTAGGTGATTTTTTTGGAATTTTTGGAGGTGTTTTAATATTTTTTTGATATTTTCTAAGCTAGACAGTACACAAAATAGATGTTTTTGATTTTTAATAAATATAAAAATAAAATCAAATCAAAAACTAAATAGATGGCGTCACAGCACACGTGTCCAGATACTTAAGTCTATTTTTGTGAAATTTTTGGAGTTAAAATGATAGGCTAAATAATTAGAGCAAACATCCAAACATTAAACAGTCCTGGTAGGGGTATATGTGCAATATATCAAATGTCCAGGGGCATACATGCAATTTTCCACAAAAATATACACTGTATATTCAATTTTAAGCATCAAAATACAATTACGAAAGTCGCCTGGGCCTCTTAGCAATTTTCCCACCAGGGCGCGTGACTTGCACGCGCCTGGCGAGGACTAAAATGTAATTTTTCGAAACCCTGAGGGCCTACTTGTAAAATGACCAAAAAGTTTACACTTAACGCCTCAGTTTTGGTACTAAAATGAAATACACAAACGACCAAGGGTATCCTTGCAAAATGCCCGCCCCCTCACGTGTACATGTCACGTGAGGTGACGTGGCGAAGGACCTAAGTGCAAATAAACAAAGTCTGGGGGTCTCTATGCAAATATTACAAAACTTTTACACTACAGACAAAAGTTTAAAGACTAATAAATAAATACAAAAAGTGCGAGGGTTGGGATGCAAAATACCCTCGCTCGGGCGCTCCGATGACGACACGTGGCTCGAATCCAACGGCTGGTGGCGAAGCGCGATCCAGCGGCTGGGAGCCAGCCACTAATCCACGTGGCAGCTTGGGAACGGCCGATGACGGTTCGCACCGACGTCTGAGATTAGATCTCGTAAAGATATCCAACGGTGGCTGGGCGTGGCAGATCGGACGGTCGACACGCGATCTGGAGCTGCGGCTTGATCGGGCGGTGGAGACGCGAGGAGGAAGAACAGGGAAGAAGGCCGGCGAAGGCGTACTTCCCCGACTCCGATCTCGCTCCTCAGGCGATGGATGGGCTCCAAAATGGAGCTGCAGACTCCTGGAAGGTCCCTCTGTGGACTGGATGGCTCGGATTCGCCGGAGGAGCGTCAAGGTGCTGGCGCGGAGGCGGCGGAGCTTTGCGCTCCAGGTATCTCTGGCGAGGAATCAAAATGGGCCTCCAGGTGCGTTCAAGGGTCTTTGACCTGCAAAAAGTGGTGAAAAGGCCCAGGGCAAATTGCCTGGGCCTCGCGGAGGCGTAGGGACGTGTGCGACGAGGTGGCTGCGAAGGGCCGGAGGTGCGCTCCGGCCAAAGTGGGTGATCGAGCGATTCAGATGATGGAACTTCGATTTTTTTGGGGGATATTGATCCTAAGGCTAGCAGGAGTTAAATGCAAGAAATAACTAAGCGGGGCGAGCCCTCGATGGCCGGAGCCAGAGGAGAAAGGGTACCTCGACGCCTGCTGTTGGCGGAGGTGGTGGAGCTTCCCTCGACTTCGCGTGCCTTGGCTGAAGGGCTGGCGGTGGAGCTGTCACCTCCACGGAGCTCAGGAGCACGATGGTGGCGCTGAAGGGTGGACCAAGGGGACTCAAATTCGAAATGGAAGAGGGGGAGTTGGTTTTAAGTGGTTTGACCCGAGGTGACAGGGGTCCAAAGACCAAGGGATATCTTGCAAATCTTGGGTCCGACGACCAAGATTAAGCTCGGGCGAGCTAGGTAGATGGTTGGTGGACAATGTTGCAGAAGGATGCAACACGAAAAGATGAAAGAATTGGCCTGGAAAAAGCCAACAAGATGGCTCAAAAACCAAGCCTGGCACGGGCTACAGGGGTAGGTCAGACTGTTGACCTTGGTCAACAGTCCTGGCCTCCTGGTTGGTCCACGTGGACCAACCAGGAAAAAACCCTGGAAAAACATTTTATTAATTAAATTAAAAATAATAAATGGCCGAATTAATTAAAAGTTATAAAATAAAAAATGCTTAGAATTTTATGTAGTATTTTATTTTTATTTTTAATTATTTTTAGGAGTTATATTTTTACAAGTCACCTTTTTAACCCTATATAGGTATAATACCTATGTATTTTAGTATTTTATTTTTATTTTGTGTATTTTATTTTTATTATTTTTATTTATGATTTTATAAAATTATAAAATACTTTTATGTACACAAATATATTTTTATTTTATTTTTCTGATATGTTTTGTATATTTAATAAAATACAAGTATGTTTTGTATAGGTATATATATAGGTAATGTACCAATGTGTTGACTATATACAAATATTTTTATTTGTATTTTATTTATGTTTTTCTTCTGATTTAAATACACATAATTATTATAAGTAATATTTACAACATTATAAAAATATAAAATTATAAAAATAATAAATAAATAATAAATTGAATATTTTAATATGTACAAGTATACAATGGGGGTCCAAAACTCAACTTTCAAACCGTAGCTCCGCCAAATGCGAAACCACCACCATTGGATAGATTATTTTATTCTATATACAATTAAAGGTGAGTTTGATGCATTTGGAGTTGTCGTTTGTGAGATACGGGTCTGGGAAGTTGGGATTTTGGATTCTTATTCAGATCATAACTTTTTGTCTGTACATGATTTTTCTGTGAAATCAATTTTGTATTTTTTTTTATAAAATTATCTACAACTTTCATGTACAAAGTTTCTTTATTTGATGTACAAAAAGTGGAACCAAAAATAGGTCCCAAAATGAATAAAGAATGAACAGGAAGTATAGGTATTATATTGTATTTCTGACCTTATCTCCCCCTACTTTATTCCTTGTCGACCTATTCATTAAGATGTCTAGGTCTCGGAGGTTTTGGGTCATAAAATATTTACAATATTTTATTCTTTTTCTTATCTTTATTTATTCTATAATTTTGGCCTTAATTACAGTAATTTATACACTGTCTGGATGCACATGCATGAATGCCAAGATGCTTGATTTAAGGCTATTTACAGGTATTTGCTAGGGTTTTTGGTGCCAAAATGATAGAATAAAGATGATGAAATGTGGATTCATCAGGGACCATTTCCCAGGTTCGTCGTATGTTAGTAGTCAAGCAAAAAACAACCAACGACCTGAAAATCATCATGTTGAGATGATTGATATAAAGGATACACATTATAATGATGGAAACAATTAATTGTTGAATCATATTGAGCATAAACCCACCCACCTTTAAATTTATATGATAAAAAATATGGATTTATTGCATGTGTTTGAAGAAAAAGATTTTATAGATGACCAACCTTATGTCTCAAATGATCCATTGATGTTCTACAGACTTAATCCTGACAATGATTTATTAAAGCACTTCTCGATCGATGATTCACATGTCTTCAGTCTAATACACCCATATCTCTCCCACTTATCGATCAGGGAGTCCACTCTAAAAGCTGACTCTGCCCACATAATTTACATCTTCATTCGAGCCGGGGCTATATCTTTCGCCATTTTGATTCCATTCTTCACAATATATTTCATCCCATATGGCCCTCTCACCCACTCTTGATTTACATAGACGCCCTCTTCAACACCTTATTACTTAAACCAAGCTACATCACTAGCGATTTTCTGACCACTGATGACACGTAATCTTGTGACACCGGTTACTTCTAACAGTAGAGCTCAATTGAGGGTGTTAAAATCATCACATTATGGGAAGACAATTATTTATTTTATCTTTTTCTTCATTTGAATTGTTTAATAGTAGTTCAAGCTAAAGTTGGGGAACCCTGTAAAAACACCAAAAATTGAGAAAGTTGGAAAATTGCAAAAAAGAAGTATTTATCATAATTTGTTATTTTTCCATCCTAGTATCAACTACTATTTACTATTTGAAAGACTATCGCCGTGAGAACATGACTTCTGCTCAACATGGGGTTGCATTGTAAATCATGCATTACATATTTTCAAAAAGTGCAAAAAATTACAAAATTCAAATAATTAAGATCTCTAGGTTTTCTATACATGTTTTGCAAAAATCTCAAAACCATTTGCATATATCAAAATCCCATAAAAATTACCAAAAAATGTTAAAAATATTAACAAACTCTTTAAAAGTTCTAAATATGTTTCTCTCCTATTTTTCTCTTATTTTTTTGTGATTTAAAGTTTGATTTTTACATGTTTCAATCTTAGACTGAGAGGACCTTGATTCACTTATTTTACTAAGACTTCATATGTTTAGTATTCTGATTCTTCTATTCCATTTTGGACTTAATTCCTCGAGTTCCATTAATTATAAGTGGTGATCCGATTTATATGACTAACTATATCGACTTGAACAATTGATAGCACTCTTTTACTCTTGATTGGTTCTTGATAGAAGGGATATTTAACCTCTCACATCATGGGAAATACAGAAAAGGAAAAATCTAAATAAAAACAAGTGCTCGTCATATGAGTGATATAACATGATGGAAAAAATTTATGTCACATTGCAAAATCACATGGATACAGAAATGATTTATGCACCGTTGAACAAATCATATATGTAAGGGATCATTAACTTTGATGCATGTAGTCTCTAAGGTAAGAAATCTCCTAAATCAAGTCTGATTCAAGAATGAAGCATGCATAGGGTGGGGATGAATCCCAGGAACCTCGCATACGGAAGAGAGATGCTTCTCTCATATTTTCTTCTTCGCGTGTAGGATGATCTCTTGTTGACCGCTATGGTCTCTTCCAGTTGTCCTCATCGTACGAGTTCACCTTCTTCTCCACAAACACGATGTTGTAAAGAAAATGATGGTCTTTGTTGAAGAATATCTTGATCTCCCTAGGATCCAATTACCATACTCTTATGTTTAGTCACACGTCATGGATTGTGGGATTTCAGTGTCTTTAGTTTACCTATATAAAAGCCCCCACATCCAATGTAACTATTGAGAAAATGAGTAGAAGAATCAACCCTTAGTGGCATTCTCCCATGATTTCATCCCTCTCCTTATTGAGTATGCTTCCACGTAAAATCAGAGTACTACTATCTTCTTGTTGCTTTGATTATGTACTTGCTTCTGTATTCTAGATTTCTACATGGTATCAAAGCGAGTCCATTTTGTAATTGCCTCCTAGATTTTATTTCAATTCTTTCTCTTTACGAGTTCGGGAAGTTTGTTTTGCAGATTTTTTTATTCAAGTTTCTTGATATCAATCTTTCATTGTAAGGTTCCCACATCAGATTGATTTCATGTTGCAGAGTGATGGATTTTCAAACACTAAAAAGTGCATACAATGATTCACAAGTGCATGCAATGATGATGTTAACTCGCAATGACAGTGTGATGGGTTCTGCTTGTAACCCTACCCATGGAGAAGAAATGGTACATTGTACATGCTCTGCAGAAGAAAGTGGTGTTGCAGTTCTCTGCTCCCATTTTGTATTTATCTCCCTAATGACGGAAACGAACTACACCAAAAAGGCGTGCTAACGAGTTATTGTAGACGGCGTTGAGAGTCGGAAGCTCTGCATGATGGTTTTCTCCTATTGGAACCTAATGTTGTATAAGAAGTATTGGAGGCTTGGCAAGTGTTGGATTCTAAATCTGAAGCAAGTTGAGTCATGAATGGTTCCCCATCCGGAAACCTATCCTTTGGTTTCCAGGCTTACAACCATCTCAACCTATGCATTCTTCGATTGGAATTAGTTGTATGGACTCCACATTTTATTTGGTATAATATTTTTTAACTATGTTCTAGTAAAAAATTAACATAAAAAATATATTATAATAATAAAAAAGTTAATATAATGCATAATCAATGTGACATCACATCACATTTATCATTCCAACCCTCTTCAACCCTTCTAACCATCCAAACAACTATTATTCACATGAGGTTATTCCAACCCAACCCTGCTGGGAATAATTGGACACCATATGTATGCTGGTTTTTCTTTCTTATTTTTCTATTAACGTTGATTCAGGCCCAACGGGCCCAGTTCTAACAAAAGGTTATAGGAAAAGAGGGGAAAAAAGGAGAGAACAACCAACAAAAAAGAGAAAGTGAATGGTTGAAAACAAAAAAAAGGAAGGAAGCAGCTATGTTCCAAAAAATGGTTGGTGTATCAAGAAATTTATTTGAAATGGGCCCAATAAGCCTCAATTCAATTCTGTCATTGAGGAAAAATGATGGCCCATTTTATTTCGTTCATTTGTGTAGGTTCGAGAGACTAAAGAAACATAATTTCGAAAAAAAAATGATGGCTAAAAAAACTGCTGACGAGGAGCCACAAAAAATATGATTGCAAAAAAAGAAAATAAGAAGAGATTGCTTAAAAAAAGATATATATATATATATATATATAAAAGAAAAAACAGGAAAAGATTAATGTTTTGTTACCCCTATTCATTTGTTCTTCCATCTTAGTCCAGTATCCTTCTATTGCTAACAAGTATGAGACAAAAAGGGAGCCTTGGGTAGGAATTTTCATGCTTTACCATTGTTTGATGCGTTCTACGTTATAATGGACTATTTTTTCTCGATCTTCTCCATAGAGAGACTCATTGTTTGCTCCATTCTCTAGTAACAGTGATTCCATTATGTATGATATTTCCACGACATTCGCTATCTGACCTTTAGGGATATGAATATGTCTTCAATGAAGGAGACATGTTGTGAAATAAAGTTCTCCATATGGGAGACTCATTCCAATACCAGTAACTCTGAGTGAAGCAGATATAGAGCACATGAGCCAGTTCACATTCCAACCCTTCATTTCCTCCTCACCAGCATGACATGAGAATCACTATCCTTAGCAGCAGCCGATAGAGTATGCATTGAGTCGATATTATTTGCAGTGTCATGTATTTAGTGTGTGAGTGGGAGTCTTCTTTCTATTTATCCAAGCCGAGCATTGTGTGTTCTAGCTTGAGGAGTATTGAAGAATGTCTTAGCTAGGATCCAATTACCACACCATCATATTTAATTCCACATCATAAGTGATGGGATTTTGGTTTCTTTGTGTAGCTATATAAATAGCCCCACACCCATTGTAATTAATGATGAAGAGAAGAACATCCTTTAGTGGCGCTATCCTATAATTTCATCACGCTCCTCATGGAGTAGGGTTCCATGTAAAATCAAAGTGTTCATTTTATATAGGAAAGAAAGGCCTAACCCTCTCTTATATAGTAATGATTAATGTTCAAATATGGAGAGAGAGAGAGAGGCTCTCTCTTCTCCTTCATATTAGGAATTGGTAGAGATGTCTTGATTTACAATTATCTCTTTATATAAAAAGCCAACAATATCTCGTGTAGGAAATATTGTAGATTCCCTCCTATAATATGAATTATATTCATGTTACATCAACATAATAAATGTAAATCATATTCACAATTAATTAATGTAGAATACAAATCTCATTCACATTAGCATTAATATATTTAATATCTAGTTCACGGGGAGCAACCCGAGTCATCATCACGACTGTGAGAGAAGCTTCATGGGATCGGAGTTGATTTGAGAGATCTCTTATTTTAGAGATTCCGGCTTAAGTCTTAATACTCTTATGGATATGTGAAATGGTTTTGGAATCATTTCCTAAATCATGTGGTTTCACATCAAAAAAGTTTGTTATACATTGTGTCATTGTTCATACTATGAGTACACCTTTACATTTTCCATATTTCCTTGATGTGTGAGTTATGGATTCCATCATGCCATGCACAGATAATGATACCGTGTGTCTTTGTGTGTATTCTTGTGAGACTGCACTACATTGCCGCTCAACATCTTTGATGCTTCCACTTTGCATACCGCCCCTACTCCTGCATATGTATCGCTGAGTGCATCCAGTATCATCTCTCTTGCATTGTTGTCTGTACTTGTTGTGCACGCACGGCTACAAGCTCTACAACATTTTTGTCCTCTTGTGACGCTCCCTATTACCACATACAGTTGATGACGATGAATCTTCAAGACTCTAATGGACAACCTCTGAGAGAACCATTTTGTATACTCCTCCTGAAGTATGCCACATCTCTTATGTCCATGCATCAACCATGATCGTGTGTGCATAAACATCCTCAAAAATGGATTTTGGGATATGATAGTAGCATCAAAATCATGAGGGGCATTTTACAAAAGAAATCCATTTACTTCACTTTTTTCTAGGCTTACTTATTGTTATTATTATGTAAATGTCTCATTTTTCTATTTTTTTATACATGCAAATATTTCGTATTTTACTTTAAGCTTTTTTAGTATTTTATGTCATTTACCATTTTATTAATAAACAAAAAATAAAAAAGAAAATCAGTATTGTCCATGAACTTTTAGAATTATATATATGCCCCTAAGATTTAGTTTCTTCACATTTGGCCCCCCTCAGTTTCCGAAACTCTATAAATAAGTCCCTCCAACTTCAAAATTTACCAAAAATTAGCAAAATATCCAAACAACTCCCAAAAATATCCGTAGAGTCTCAATAACAATTATTGATGTTGTGATTGTTCATTGTCTTCTTGACGATTTTTTCCACGGTGGACTTTCATCTTTCATACGAATGTATTTTTCTGTAGATATGGATAGTATCGTAAGAGATGGCGACGTAACCTTAGACCCTGGGTTAAAAACTTAGATGATCATGACCCTATCGAAGGAGTTGTATGATGTGTTGCACTTGGTGTCAGGCGTTGTATTCTAGTGCCTACTCGACGGAGTTTGATACCATGTGGCATGGTTGGTAGTCTAAGGTTCGCTGTGGGGTACGTACTTGGTATGACCGCATCAAATGGTATTCCTAGTGCTAGCTTCATCAGAGAAGTTCAGTGATGTGATAATGAATGAGGAGATGACAATCCAGTTTCCTATATCTGTAGAAAAATATAGGTACTCAAAGGCTTTTATTTGTGCATATTATAAAGAGATAGATTAATGCTTTAAGATCCTGAACTCTTGTCTTACACCATTGAGGACTTCTACCAATATGTAATGGACAAGAGGTGGCTTTGCAATGATTAATCACACATTAAAAATAATTAAGGAATCGAAATATCTGTAGGATGTGTGACCCAGTGTAAGTTGAGACATGCCATGTAGAGGCTCGTTCCACTGTGAGTGTATGTACCCCTTCGATAATTCATACACTTCTTATTACCCCTTACATTAGTCGTTAGTGTTAGCACAGTTGTTGGGCAATTAGTCATAGTGTTACCATTTTTGTGGACCCAATAAGAGCATCTAAGCAACCGCAATAATAGTGTCCATGGTAGTTCGAACTTCCCCAACTAACTTGCACTAGACATGGTGCATTGCTTTTTGTGCTATTTCCTTTGCTTCAGCTTTTACTTTTGTTTCTAGATATATGTTTTTGAAAGCATACTATTACAACTTCTACATATTGATTCATGATGTATATTTGTGTACATGGATATTATTTTGGTAGTGATTAATAAGAATGAATATAATCTTTCGTTTCATTACATTGTATAGTTATTCTTCTGTAAAAGTTATTTCGAATTTTGATCTAATATGCATGAGATGAGTTTGCCGAGTATCGGAGATCTTGGGAGAGTTGTACGTTGGTTTCAACGATGTCCTCGAAGGGCAGGGCACCACAGTATTGATCACGGATTAAAACTTTTTGAGGTCGATTTGCGAATTGTTCGAGTCTTTGGTCTTGTCGGTTTTGGTCCAAGAGAGGTTGGAGTATTCGCATCCTTGTGGGCATGTCCAAAAATAAGGGAAGAGGATTTCCAAGTCATTGTGTGAATTGGTCGTGGAGGGTGGACGGGATGAAAGGGAGTGAGATGAACATGGTTGGTAAAAAGGGACGTACTCGAGTGGTTTCAGGAGAGGTTGCTTAGAGACCTACGACCATGCATACATAACACAAACACAAGGCAATGGTCGGTTCACTAACTTCACATAGTTGTCGCATGAGCTATTTAGATTTTAGATTTCATTTGACAATCTCAATGTTATCATTGTCTAAAATTCTTAGATGAAAACAGATTGGGGCTTCTTCTTTAGATTGTGCAATGTGTCACGCAACCCAATCAAGGGATAAATTGAGCATATATATATATATATATATCAGAAAAAAATGTTGTTATGTGTAACAACCAAGTTAGTTGTTATACAAAGGAATTTTCCCTAATTTTTAATTTTTTTCCAAAAAAAATCCACCATGTATATTCATCTATATATCTCTCCTATATGTCATTCGAATTTCATCAGAAACAGAGACTTATATGCCCTCCATCTAGAACATGTAATTTTAACGGTCTCAAATTTGTTGTAATCGACCTGTTTTAGATGGAGGGCATAGGAGCCTCCTGACGAAATTCGAATGACATATAGGATGGATATATATATGTGAATATACATGGTTTTATTTTCAAAAAAATAAATAAGGAGGGGGAACTGCTTTGCGTAATAGGCAACTTGGTTGTTACTCAAAACAGCCTCCCCGCCCTCTCCCTCCCTCCCTCCCTCCCTCCCTCTCTCTCTCTCTCTCTCTCTCTCTCTCTCTCTCTCTATATATATATATATATATATATATATGGGGTTGATGGGGCTACCCTCAGAGGGCAGCCAACATGGCTGCCCCGCCCCTTTTTTGGCATTTTTTTTATTTTTTTGAAAAATATCGCCATGTATATTCATCCTTATATCCCTCCTATATGTCATTCGAATTTCGTCAGAAACAGAGACTCCTACGGCCTCCATCCAGACATGGTCGATTTAAAAAATCTAGCGACCGTTAAAAAAGTAACGTCTCAATGGAGGTCGTATGAGTTTCTGTTTCTGGCGAAATTCGAATAGCATATAGGAGGGATATAGGGATGAATATACATAGTGATATTTTTCCAAAAAAAATTGCGAAAAATGAGGTAAGGGCAGCCATGTTGGCTGCCCCTAGGGGCATCCCCATTTTTCCTTATATATATATATATATGAGTGATCTTGTGAGACGGGATTTTTGTGAGATTGTGAGATGGAAAATTCTGGACCACTAGATTCCGTCTTCTCTCTCCTAATTTTCTCTCCTAGTTGAAATTAGTGGTTCAGAATTTCTCATCTCACCATCTCACAAAATCCCATCTCACAGGATCACTCCTATATACATATAGAGAGAGAGGACTTATTTAGAAGACCCTATGTCCATTAAGTCTTGGTGAGCACCAATTTTAGGCCATACACGTGTATTAGCAATAACTATATTTCTAATTATAGGCTACCATGTATTTAACAATTACTATATTTCATATTATACATCATCCTTAAAAAAGGGAAGACGGTTTTGGAAAGAAACGCTTCAAATAAATGATTTCGTGCAGATGATTAAGATCCACATGCTATGATAGTAATAAATATACTTTGGTTAAGTAAATAATTGTTGTGAGATCGGTAATATCAAGATAATGATCAGTAATTTACGTCTAAATTATTACCTTGTACAGAATTTAGCAATATATATATATAGTGGTCAAGTAAATGTGTGTTATGAGATCAGTAATAACATAACAAATTGTTAGTAATACCGTTGTGTATGTAATGCGTATTCGATTTATTTCTATAATATTTTTCCTTTTTCGTCGATGAAGCATTCCATTAATTTCACTAATTTATTTTTCTTTATGTGCATGTGTTTAATAACTTCTATTTCAAAGTATTGTTTTCATATTAGTCCTATAGAAGGAGAATATATTACGGATTATATGTTACTTTCTTACTTGATCAATCTTCATGCCTTACTGATCATTACTTTGTTATTATTGCTATCATAATAGTCACTACTTGAGAATCGTACGCATATTACTGAACATGTGATATATGACAGATATATACATTACTGAACACAGAACAACAATTTACTTCAAGAATTGTGTGTGTATCGTCTCTAAATTACTGAATTCTGTTCAAAATAATAATACATATGAAAATTACTGACCATTTATTATGCCTTTACTAACTTCATAATAAGCACTTACTTGACCAGTGTGTATATATTACTGGAGTCTGTACCATATAATAAAATGAATGTAAATTGCCGACCGTTGTTTATGTATTACTGATCTCGTAACAACCATTTACTTACCTTTATATATATATATATATATATATATTACTAAGCTGAGTATTTGGATCTCAATTTTCTATAATAAATCATCGATTTGAATATTTTCTTTCCAAAACGTTCTTCCTTTTTTCAAGGATGCGATTTTCTTGGAATGATACTTTTATTAAATCGTCTTGCACATTAATCTCCTTCCAAAAACGGCATCCTTCGAAATAGGTAACCACTCAATTGGTAATAGACGTGTATGGCATGGAATTGATGCTCACCAAAACGCTAATGGGCATAGGGCTCATTCGATAAAAATCCTGTGTGTGTGTGTGTGTGTGAATATTTTGTGCTTCGCAAAGAAAATGTGACTTGTGTTGATTACTTGTTAAATAATTTTGATGATCTTGCAAATAATCCAATGAGTGATAAATGAAATAACATGCACCTTATGCCAAGAATTTCGTGCAATATGATGCATAATTTCGAAAACCTAGAAAAAAAGTACTTTAAGGTGTGTGTGTGTTCTTTTCGATCTTAGATTTTTTTAAAATAAATCTAAAAGCCTAGTTGATGAAGTAGCAGTCAAAGAAAAATAAGAAAAAGAAATTAAGAGTTACAAGTTTGAGGGGTAGATGAGAGACGAGAGAGAGGGCTTATAAGTTATTACAACATAAAATATCGAATCCTCTTACTAATAAAAAAAATCCTGATGCTCAACAAGAAATATGAATTTGAAAAGGAAATATTCGACTTTGGTCTCGATCGCAGGCTAATTCTCTAATAGTACCTGAAATGAAAAAAGAGAGTGAATTAGAAATCGAAGTAAACTAAGAAAGCAACGAAAAATATAATACATTGACAACCCCCAGCAAAAACACCAAAATGTGGTACGAAAATATGAATTAAAGCTAATTTTAGTCGATGTCATTATGATCCACATAAATTCGAGACCAAAAAATAAGTAATACGACTACAAGCTCAGTGGATACACAATAATGTCCCCGGCATGTAGAGGATCACTCCACAGGGACCTAGCAAGCATCATATATTTTTTGGTATTTTCCCGAACATTATATTTTTTTGGTTTTTTCCCGAACATTATATTTTGATTTTAAATGCCCAGGTGAGATCCTATTTTGATTTTGTGTTAAAGGACCTCAAAATGGGACGCAACTTACTCTAACGTGTTCTAAATCATTTCTACTATTTTTAAGATTTTTTTTCAAAAAAAGAGATTGTTCAAGTTTTTAAAGCTAAAATAAACTAAGCTCCAAAACAAAATATCCTAAATCCTATACGCACGCCCTATCGTATTCCATCTGTCTGTCGCCAAACACACGTCTCTTCCACTAAACACATGTTTTTTCATGGCGGTGATGCATCCGATGATGATGTCGACGATCGCACGACGGAGAGCTTCTTGTGATTCCCCTATCGGCGAGGGTGACGATGTCACCAGTGTTGAGGCGGAGAGGTTGGTGTGGGCGGAGCGGGAGACAGGGAGGGAGTCGATGGAGCAGGTGATGCCATGCCACATGCATGGCGAGTCGGAGGCATTCCAGTTATGGTTACAGCAGCGACCCATGGTCTATCCACTCCTCACCCTCGGCAACCTGTCCTCCATCTACACGTTCTTTGCATGCTTCCCCATACACTGTAATCTAAAAGCCCATCATCCTCAAATCGCCAAGCTTCTTATTTGTCAAGACTTCCATCACCTCTTCCCACCTATTGTGCCCCACGATCAGATTGAGTCTTCTGGACTCGAGTCTTCCTTCTTGCAAGGGCAAACAGCTAGGAGATCTTCCATATGTGTACCACTGGGTGCCTTCTTCATCATCAGACGAGGTAAGGACTCAAATCGTGTTGATTATAACCATCGTATGAAGCCTCACGAGGTTTCTGGTTAGCCACGCTCCCAATTGATCTTCTCACACAACATTCTTGGGAGATCGTGCTTTTTTGGAATCCATAATTGGATGCGAGATTCGTCAGGTCACATGTAAATATAGGGTATGCATATTAATTTGTATTCCATTGGCAATTTGAGTAAGCATCAAGAAATAAGTCACACAATAAGGAGAAGAGCATTGGTCATTCAACTGAGATCATGTTATTCTCAGTGTGGTGGGTTGCAATTTCCTTGAAGTTATTTGCATATTTTAGAGTTTATCTTTAATGTAGATGATACTAAGGGAAAGTTTATTCCTTCTATAAATAATTAACCATTTCTTTCCTAAAGTATCACACAATTAGGTAACATGAGATTTTGTTCCATCTAAAAGACTGGGAATACCTGAAGTTATGATATATGATATCATGGGAAGCAAAATATCATCTTAATCTCATACACATATTTACATTAAAGCACTCATTTATAAGTAGATATTGTTAAACACTTACATGTGATCTTACTATTTCATGTTAAAGTAATCACCTACCCATTAAGTTTCCCATATAGAACTCCTAATAAACTCACATTGTGTTTGCATGCCTCTTTTTTTATTGAATTGGTGCATGTTTACCATTTGCTCCTGTAAATGTAATCAGTGACATTTCTCTGTGTATTGTCAAAGTATTTACTAATTGAATTACTATATATAATGTCGTGGAAAATGGATTTATGGTGTAGTTAAGTCTATCCTAATATGCATGTGATCTGTTTTATTAATTAGGAGATGTCCCTAGAGTGAATGGCAAATCAACTGCTATCCATGCATTTGGTGATAAGAATCTCAAAATCCACTTGCGATCAGACCCTGATATATCTCATGACAATGTAAGCAACCATGCCAAGGTTGTTATTCTTGCAAGCGATGGTCTTTGGAAGGTTGCTCCTACTAGCCCCAGCAATGTCATTCACCTTCATTAATTTGAATAAAGCTTATTTTTGTTTAGACGTTTTCCCCTTTTTGTTAAATTGATGACTAATGAAGATGCAGCTACCATTGCAGCAAAGGACATAAACCTCAAGCTACAGCCAAACGGTTGACAGCTGAAGTAGTCAAAAGAGAGCGATGATGATATATCTTGCTTCGTACTTCGGTTCAAGGCATATGGGGCATGTTCATCATGTGTATCATTTGCTGAGGACTTTGTCTATCATCGAGGTATAGGCTGCTATTTGACATCTATTTACATAATGAGAACTCGAAAGTTGCCTTCTGCATGACCTAGAAATGTAGCAGAGTCTGTTGTGGTCTCGAGCGGTTCACACAATTTTGCACTTTTTGTGGGCCAGTACTGTACAAAATCATGTGAATCGCTCGATCAAGATCGAGCGATTCCCACAGTTACAACAGGCACAACACCACAACAGAGGATCCTCTCTAAAATATAAGTTTCCTCTGGTTAGCGATATGTCTGTAAAATCAAATCATGGAGGTTTGTATTGTTTGATTCCTTTATTTAGGTGTTGTTAGTGCTGGCACCATCTACGAGAGATCATGTTTCCCTAAGCGGGTTAGATTGATTGGCAAAATATTTGCATGGACTTTTTTCTTCTTTGTGATTGTCTTTGTGTAAAGAGCTATACATATACACATTATGGTGATAATATTCAAGTTTTGAATTATTATTATTGCATTGTGTGTCGATTTGTATGTTACTTTTTGAAGGTTTTTGAACTCTTTTTGCTCGAGGAGATTGAAGAATGGACACATTGTCATCAATGTTGATTTCATTAGGAGAATATCACTTGAAACATTTCTTCCCATCTCATTTAACAAACCATATTGTTAAACATAGATTTGCAGAAAATGTATGCATTTTGGGTGTTGACGAAAGATATGAGTTACATTATTATGTGGTGAAGCGGTGGTGAGACATTGTTGATTCACATTGTTTTGTTGAACATCTGCATTTATGCATTGTGATTTGATTATGTTTTATCCTATGGATATGGCCTAGCGTAAAAACTTCCAATACCAAGACAAATAAATAAGTAAAAATTCAAGAAATACATTGGATAGGGATTAAAGTATATTAAAATATATCCAAAATTCAAAGGAAAGTATAAAGTTAAAATAGTAATGAAATAAATTTTCTCAAAAACTTCTAACAATCATAACAAATTGTATAAAAAAGATAAAACTACGTACCACATATCATTTTAAAGATATTTAAATTCTCTACATATTAAATATATATATTGATTTTTAAATTTTGTACATAATAAAAATATATCAAAGTTAAAATGATCATTATAATGAGAATGGGTACAATTTGAACGATTAGTATAGGAGATTCAATTGTGTTGGAACCGTTAAAAATTTGAATACTTCCCACAAATTTAACTATATTTTAATGAATTTGTTTTCTTACGACGAAGCCTGGGTTAAGTCACTTGCATTGACTCAAAGTAGATTGAACAAAACATGCTATATATCCTTATGTTTATTTAATAGACAATGTTTGAGATTACAAGTGTCGCATGTTTAGGAAGTTAATCTTCTCTCCTTTTTTATATTTGATTTTCCTGAAGTATCAGATTTTAGGATAATTGTTTCAGGAAAATGGTTTTTCTTTTCAAGATATCTGTTTACGTGTAATGTAGATGTTTGATTTCAATATGTAATCAAAATATTTATTTGGTAAATATCATCGCATATTACTATAAATATAAATTCAAAAATTCTACAAATAGGTCTACTCACATATCTGTTCTAAAAAAATATTCATTGTCTTTATTATTTTATATGTTTTTGAAATATTAGAAGAAATACACCTAGCCCGCTGCGAAGCACAGGTATCCACCTAGTTTCTATAAAGTGGCAGGTTGAACTTAAAAAGTTCGAAATATTAAAATCGGAAAATGGATAATTTAAAATAAAATGAATCGGAGTTTTTACTTTATTAAATAGTCCCTAGAGGGACCGAAATGCAATAATCACTCTCATCATTACGGAAAGCGAACTCTCTTTTTATTCTGCCAACCAAACAGGTCGTTGAAATTCTCCTGCCTATTACTGCAAACAAAGATAAGATCCATATAGCACAATCCCGTAGGGTTAATACAATTTCGTTTTAATTGAAAGGATGTTTTTACTATATGCCACTGTAGATATAGCCACGTCATTATATAGAGTTGAAGGTTGATCAAATACGTAAAGAAATACCTGCTGGTCATATTTTAAAATGGATCAAAAATATGGATATCTGGATTTCGATTTTTGTCGAAATCCAATCGAATGTATATACAATGCCCGTATTTTTATATGTAAACCTTAAAATATAGGATTTTTTGCACCACAAACCATAAAAACTTTTTAAAATTATACAACAACTCATGTATAGTTCGTATTTACTCCACCACAATCCTTCTGGTTAACTCTCATCCATTTGACCGTTAAAGTCGATGGGTTCCATCAAAGTACAAGATATCTACCTCTCATGTTGAATCTTATTTACCAGCAATACCCTTCTCCCCCTCGCCTCCCCAATGTCGCCCCCTCCTCCTCCTTCCCTCTCCGGCATTGCCGTCCCCTCTCCTCGAAGAAATATTTTTTTCCGAAAGAAAAAAGGACTTTCACCATATATTCAAGGTTCAGGAAAGCGGTATGCATATGCGTTCGGACTGGTCACCGAATACTGATTAAGCGGTATGCGGGGGCATATGCGGGGTATATGCGGTTCTAAGCGGTTTTCTAATTTTTAATTTAAAAATAAAAAATATCTATGAATAACATTACCACTGAAGTTATGTATATAAGTGGAGTTAAAGAAGATCTAAGAAAAACGGTTCATGTTAGATGGGTGTGCATATATACTTTTAATTGCCTCATATTTAATCACAAAAAAAGCATTTACCATAAAAACTTTACATTATATGATTCGTAATAACAAAACTTCAATACAGATACATGCACTACATGAGCAAAACCTTAATCGGCATATCTAAAAAATATTCGACGATACATTGCATATACTCGTGAAAATAATACATGAGAAAAACATAAAACATTGCATATACATAATGGTATAATGCATTGCAATTGTATAGAAATGCATGTCATATTCTAACAATTGAATGAAGAGGCAGAGTTACAGAATTAAGGACCTGAATGAGAAGATTAAAAAGTTGGAGCTGCTGGAGCAGTATGCGGGGCATATGCGGGATATGCGGGGTATATGCGGGGCATATGCGGGCACATATGCGGGGAGGGCGCATAATGCATTGATTCAAGTAATCGATGCGGTCTGCACGCCGCACGGGCATATGCGGCCGCATATGCGGCCCGTGCGGCCGATTTAGTGAACATATTATATATGTATACTCAAAAACTTCACCATTTATACCAGAAAAAATATTAGAGAGCTACCACACGTCTTCGTACACCACATTACAAGTTCCAACTATCCCTCAGGATGATGGCATGAGCCAACACATTCTCAATGTAAAAGCGATCCTATTGGAAAACCACACCATTCCTGGTCATCCAAATGGCCCAAACGACTGCAACAACTTTTGATCTTTCTCTCTCTGTGCCATTCTAGCTCGCCCCGATAGAGTCCCAGGAAGCATACATGTCCACCACAGCCACATTGCCGTCATACCGACTCCAGATCTCCACTGAGTGCCTACGGTCAAAGAAAAAGTGGTTGGCATCCTCCATCGTCTCCATGCAACGTGAGCACCTCATGTCAGCTCCCTGCACGAACAGTGCAAATCTAACCTTCGTCAATATCCGCCCCCTTCTCAACAACCATAGGAAAATCTTCACCCGAGCTGGGACCTTCCAGCTCCAAATCCGCCCACAATCCGTCTCACATCCCCTAGGATCAAAAACCGCAGGACCTTTCAGTGCCTTGTATGCCTTCCTAACCGAGAAAAACCCATCATACCAAGACCAACAATCCCGCCCCTTTGTTGATCCTGCTAGTTCCTCCAGCTCGATAAGCATCACCATGAGTTCCTCCACTCGTTGTTCCGAAAGCTCATATCTAAACCATGGGAAGAAATTATGTCCGTCTTATGAGTCCGCCAAAGAACAAGTCGGATCCACTGCCGGTGCCTTCAGCTGAGGGAATCTCCCACCCAATCTCCCCTATCAATCCACTCATCCGTCCAAATGCGGAAACTCATCCTGTCCCCAATCACATGCCTTAGAAAAGGTCGCATCTCTGTCGCCCATATTCCCTCCAGAACATGGATGGCAAGTTACGAAGCTGCGCAGGTCCTGAAAACGCTAGTCGTGGCTCTTGTATCCTCCGAATAAGTCTGCTCACCAAGTTGCTACAATCCGTCCAAGAAACATGCATTCGCCAATGGATCCATTATTGAGCATCTTCCTTGATTTGATTGTTAGGTTGTCCATGACCTACCGGATCATGCTCTATGAAAACTCCTAGGGATGAGCATTGGGCCAGCCAGCCTGACCTAGCCCGAGGTCCGACCCGCATTGCCCGGTCCGGCACAATTCCAAAGGAAAGATCGGCTAGGCTTGGGTCATGATAATAGATTTGATTTTTTGGGGGACAGGCTCGGACTTGACTCGACCCAACATGAAAAGCCCGCGAGCTCACCCCAACATATGGCTCAGATCTTGGCCCACGAGCCCAGTTCGAATAGGCTCACTCCTAGCCAGTGAGTTGAGTTAGAATTTGGATTTATCCTAAACCATTTAGCGACATGCAACACGTGCCACCCCTCCCCATTCAATGAATATCACTTCTACTTCATTTTGCATATATTCTAGATATCAATGAATAGATATCAATGAATGTGAGCCCTAAACCCGTGCTAGCATATCTACACCAACACCCACGAGAGCTTCCGGTGTTCCTATCCCGAGGGCAAATACGGTGATGGCTTAAAGAATGGAAAGTGTTGCATCATCGATGGGAGCATACCCATCGAGAGTCCATCTCGCTGTTGTCTCCCTCTGCATTAACAATTCCTTACCATGATCTGTAGGTTGTCTTCTGTTCTCTATTCATCAGAATTGTTGGAGTCCTCGTATACTTGGCTTGGATGGAGAGGAGGTGTAAAGAAGAGCGACAAAAGTATTTCGTACAGAACGACTGTGAACTTATCAAGCACGGGATCCAAACACATGTATTTTCGCTCAAAGGACTCCAATAGACCACCGGAAATTCCCATCAAGTTTAGGGAAAGGGGCATCCGGAGTCATCTACAGAGGCGTATTATCAGACGGGATGGTGATTGCGGGTGAAGAAGTATAGAAAAGGAAAAGATGGTGATAAAAACTACACGATCAAGATTTCGAAATAAGTAGAAAATACGGAGCAGTTCGTTAAAGAGATCTCTATCCTTTTTCAAGTGGCAGCGTGGTTAATTTGGTCGATTGCTGTTAGGAAACAGAAGTTCCATTGCTCGTCTCTGAATTTGTACCGAATAGAACTCTCTATGCACGCATTCACGATAGACCCCCACTTACATGAGATGATCGTATGAAGATAGCTGTCAAGGCTGCGCATGCAATATTCTACACGCATTACGAAGTTTCAGACTTTTCAATAGTTGGGTCACATGGGCCGACCTGGTCCATAAGAATTGGGTCAGACTTGGGCCAATCAAAAAAAATTAGGCCTGGACCCTTCAGGGCCCGGTCCAGTCTGACCCGTGCTCATCCTTGAAAACTCCTTGTCCGGGGAGCTCCCACTCAAAGCTGCTTGAGAATACAAAACTCCTAGGGTGCGTTTGGTTGGGGGGTTACCCCCACTTTGGGTGTGTTACACCCCAAAACCCATAATCCCAACCCACTAGTGGGGCCCACTCTCTTTCCAACCAAAAAAATATATATTATACCATCATATCATCTAAAAATCATAAAATACTCAACTTCTACTCACTATTCCAAACTTCAATACAATCACATCACAACAACCATCTACTTTTTCAAATTTCAATACAATCATACCATAATAACTACCAACTTTTTCAAATTCCAATACAATCACATCACACAAACCCTTCCAACCCTTAACCCACCAACCAAACACACAAACACAAAATCGGGTTATCTACCCCCGGATAACCCACGAACCAAACACACCCCTAGGGAGTTGGTTAACCATCCCTTGATTGAAAGCCTCTACCTTTACGATAATAGCTTCGTTGGGAGCGTGCTCGTAAGTTTTGTCGGAGCCAAGAGGACCTTTTAGCTCAGAATCTTGAAGAACAATCTAAAGGGGACGCTCGATTATGGTATGAGCTCTCCTCTAAAAGTAGCCGAGTTCTCGTGAATTATTTCATCGGGGAGATCCTATCTATGATAAAGGCAAGCTGGAACAGTTAATGATGATAGAAAACTAGCTTCATGGTACCATACCCGAGGGCTTGGGGCAGTGTTCTTCACTCTGACGTCTCTTTTTTATCAAGCAATCATCATCTCTTCGATTGGGCGCTTCATGGCCTATGGGGTTTGTGTGAGATCTACATGAAAGATTTGGCCAACAACTCCTCAGGATCGATCTAAGGCACCAACATCTCCATTATGTCGCTCTTCGACGAAAAATTTGATGGGATCCTCCCTCCAGGAATCTGTTCTTTAAAGAACCTCCAGACCTGTCAGCTAGCAGCAACCACCTTCACATCCCACTACCGAGAACTCAAGTAGAATTCTCGACCCTTGAGAATCTCCATTTCAACAACAGCTCAATCTTAAGAGAACTCCCACTAGAAGCGAAGAATTGGGTAACGTTGACAAAGCTGAACATGGATGGCAACAAGCTCACCACTCCGATCCCCATGGGTCTTGGCAGCATCATGATTCTCACCTCGCTTGATCTGATCTCCGCCTACCATCTGATAGGAGAGGTCCCTCTCCTCATTCCAGAATCTAGAGCTCATTGCATTCAACCTCTCCAACAACAAGCTCTCAGACCTCTACCTTCCATCTTTTCATCTGCTCTACAGAGAAGCAGTCTTGGGGAATCGTGGACTCTGCAATCAAAGCCCAGGCTTATGCCCCATTGCCATAGCGATTGTCTTCCCCAACAAGACCATTGGGGAACAGCACATCTCATCATCACCGTGGGCCTCCAGCAATCACTACACCGCTGCCCTCGAGTCCACACCGCTGCCCTCGACGAGCCTCGGAAAATAAGGGGGATATGAGAAGAAATCACTATTGGACCATCCCTCAGGTTTGATTAACTCAAGGCTCAAAAGGAGTTAAATTAATCGCAAGGTTTGTGGTATAAGATAGAGCAAGTTTACAGGGACTGTGGAGTAAATATGAAGTATTACCGGAAACCTCTCTTGTTGGCGTCCGACACGGGTCGCTATCGCTCCAGAGCGAAGAGGGAGAGGGGACTGTCACGTAATTGGCAGTCTACAAGGGTTGTGGTGTAAAATCTCTCAAATATAAAAACTTTAAATGTCAATAAAAACATACACGTATTCCGAAACCAGTATTATTTGGTGAAGAACCGCCGAACAACTTGTACCAAACCAAACGTTATCTACGTGACATTTAAATCGGCGTCATGTCCTCGCTGCTTACACGGATTCATACCACCTACGACTTAGATCCTTAGGTTTCAATAATCTCTGCCTCAGTATTAATAATGATTGTCAACTTGAAATATCACAATCGTATCATATAAAAGATTTTTTTCCCTCAGTTAATCACCTCACAATATTTCAAAGAAAACCATTTCTTTCTCTTCTCTTCCTAAAACATCAGACGGCAATCACACCAAACATGATGGAGTTGATGCCTCCTGGAAAATTGGAAATTTAAATTACTTGTAGTTGTTCATCCTCTTAAGATTTTTCTTCTCAATGAATATATTGTGGATTGAGGTAGAATCTGGTGCATATTTGCAATTCAATATGATATTAATATTTATAAGCCATGATGCGTTAATATATGAGCATGTGAAAAAATCTTAATCTTGTAAGAGTTGGATAAACATAAGAAAATTAACAGAGAAGATATATTTATTTATTTTAAACAAAGGAGAAGATTGTATCTGAAATCATCTAAAGTTGATGCAACCTGTTGCTCACTTGAGCATGAAAACAACTCCCAAGAATATAAAAGCATGCCTAACTTCGAAGGTACAGTGAATCAAATAAAAAAGGCAACAGCGTGCGTCCGTAGTTCAGTTGCATCACCTATACATAATTCCAGAGGAGAGATCGGCTCCTCGACTGCCACTCGATCAAAATCGAGCAGTTCACATGAATTCTGAATTTTGGTGATCCTTTGGGTATGAAATATTCGAGCGGCTCCGATGGTACAGCAGGCCTCTGTAGTACAGCAGAGGATTGGCTCTGTCCAGATGAGCCTTGACTGCTTTTGTAAGCAAAATGTGTATGAGACAACTTTCTATTTCCAATAAATGCAACTTAGCAGAATATGCATATATAAATGAGCACATCAATCTAACTAAGGGTGTAAAAATAAATGGCAAAGCCTTCTTCCGCTATAAGTAGGGTCGGTTACATGGATTTTTTTGATATGATGGGATGAACCTCCTATAAAGGCCCATCCAAGAGACTCAAACCCCCCCCCCAGTTCCAACTTCCATAGACATCCAGATCATTCATTTTTTTGTAGCACAAAACTTCGTCCCGGCCCCCGGGCATTCTCCTAGGATTTGAACCATGATCTTTTGGGTGGTAGACGCATTGTACTACCACTAGACCATTGAATGGGTTCGGCTACATGGATTCTTTCTCAAATCCATGTTGAAATATTCTTGGTTGTCGACTACAACGGGGGAACCAAGGGTGTACAAAATAAACAAAGTACCTGTCACCACGTTCTTTATCTTTCATATCAGAGGAGATATCAGCAGATGTTTATGCATTTCTTCAAACAAAGTTGGCAAGAAAAATGGCAATTAGGTTTTTTTTACTTTCTTCCATGGTATTCATGTCATTTCCAGCAGGAATGCCTTTTTTACTCTCATTCACGCCAAAGGCAGACGTGCATATTTTCCTTCTCCATAACCAACCTCTGACCATCCAAGCTTGCTGACGAATCTAGTCCAGGTAGCTCAACCCCCTTCACCTAATTCGAACTTCCTCTCCTTTAAAACTACCAAGCTCTTAAAATTACCATTGAAGATAAAGAAACAAAGCAATCACCTCGAAGCCGTCGGCAATGGGATCCGTTGTGAGAGCAGACATCGAGCGAGAGGGTGCCGAGGTGGTGCAAGGTGCCGAGGCATGCTACAAGCACTCCATCGAGCTCATTCAGGAGCTGGGCTTCCCCAAGGGCATGCTCCCACTCAAGAACATGGTGGAGTGTGGTCGTGTTCGCAACACCGGCTTCGTATGGATGAAGCAGAGTGCGCCGAGCAAGCACTATTTCAAGGGGACAAAGACTTTGGTGAGCTACGCAACTGAAGTGACAGCATATGTGGAGAAGCACAGGATGGTAAAGATCACAGGGATAAAGAGCAGGCAGCTGCTGCTATGGGTGCCACTCGTGGAGATGAGCATTGAAGATCCAGCGAGCAAAAAGGTATACTTCAAGACGTCCCTGGGGATCGGGAGGTCGTACCCTTTCTCAGCTTTCGAAGAGGAGGGAGAAGAATCCAGTGAGCAGCAAGTGGAGGATAATGCTGATCTCTGATAAAAACTAGTTTATGTCCTCTTGTGATAAATAAGGGATGTTGCCACAACACATTTTAATGCATTATGATCAGTTATAGGAAATTGTTATGGAGACTCTTATTATATATTTGTATTATTCTCCACGAAGCATACTTCCCTTCATATAGGAGAGGCGGAGATGATGAAAAATGGTTTCTACTTTCAGGATTTTGACTGGTGTTTGCCTCCAAATATAGTTTCCTTGTAAAAGTTCAGCAAGGCAGCAAATCTAGGGAGATTGTAGCAGGAAGAAAACAATAAACCAATATTATCTACACCAAGGTAAATGGATACAAACAGACATTAGCAGTGGAGAACTAATTGACATGAAGTGGCTTACAAATTAAAATTGCTTTAAACAAATGGACCTGAGACTGCCTATGTATATTCCATGTGAAAGTCTTTCATGTGTAGTTCGCAGAGAATAATTTATTATTCGATATAACCTCACCAACCATCATATAAAAAACATGTATTTATAGGCATCCTCATATGCATCTATGACTAGAAGGAAAGGTATGCCAATGAATACGCTATCTGTAACGATTAAATGAATATATAAACCACAAAAGACAAGTTTACAAAAAAAAACATCTGTTCTAATAATTTCTACAACTAATACGACGATGATGCATAGCAAGTCAAAAGCCAAAAATACCCTTTATTGCAGTTATCATACACTATATAGAGAAAAATAGTAGCCATGCGGATCATCAGCGATCATACACAGATCTCGTCGGAATTCTTCTTTCACATGGATCACAAGTTTAGTACAATTGCAAGCATACAGCTTTAGGATGTGCATCAGTACATGTGTACGATTAATGCACTAAAATGCATCATATAGCTTGCATATGATACTGCTTTCATATCCCTGTAGGCAGCCAATGCTCAAAGATACAACTCAAATTGAGGAGCTTTATTTGTAAGGCACGTGATCGTGGTCATTTATAAAGAACTTCATGCATAAGTTGCACAGATAAAAGCAACTATTTTATTTCATTGAAAACAGAACAGGATCTGCAAATTGTACATACCTATCGTTTATTTTGCACAGAATAGTTGACCTCAAGAACTACATCCCATTGCGAAACTACTTCCAATAAGACGAGCCAAAAGCATCTGTAAATTGGTCATAAAGGTCTTCAAACAATCCATGTAACCAGCAAATTCAGAACCACGTGGAAGGCTGGAAGCGGAAAACCCACACTACCACCCCAAGCACATGTTGATTGAAAGGTTCCTGAAGAAATAATAAAATAGCATATAACATCGTGATCAATATTGCTTTGAAAAGATGACCCCACAAGATATGGAACAGATATATTTATACTTCTTGCAGGGAAAAAAAATACATTTTCCATCTTTTTGGGTAAAGAAAATACCATATTTTTTGAAGCGTCAAAGGGATATCAACCAATGGATCTCATCCAAAAATTATTAAAAGGAAGCCAAGGTTTACATTCTCAATGATGCATGATCACATGCGACACATACATGCTTTAACACTATGCATCACATTCTCTTCATAGAACCTCATCTTTGAACACCACCAAGTTCTGCATGCACCATCTGAAGGCTATGATTTAGGCCTTAGCACATCACGAAAGCGTGAAGGTCGCATCGAATACGACCAAGAACAAGAACAACTAGTCATACTAGTTGCAATGGGCAGCAGAATTTTTAAAAAATTTAAATGATGAAACAACATGATTCGAGAACACTTCTCAAATCGTTTCATCAAAATCACATGAGATTAGGCTTACCTCTTGTAGTGTAGTTGTGATCCTCAGAGCTTCTAAAGGAAGAAGCCTCCTGACTCAAGTCTGATCCGATGAGAGTGCACTTGCATACGTGATGATGAGTCACGTGCTTCTCGCAATCCCGAGCAATGATCCAAGCAAGGAACCTCCTGATTTCGTCACACGAAATCGTTGTCTTCTTCACGAGCACATGGCACCGAAGAAGATCGAGTTCCTTAAGGTGGCGTTCGGTTGGTGGAGTAAACTCCCTACGAGAGAGTTTACCCCCCTTAACCCACCATCCCTCTCTCTCATGTGGGCCCCACTTTATTCCTTTAAAAAAAATTAAATAAATCAATTTTACATCATCAATCCTATCAAAAAATAATATATTATACCATCATATCATATAAAAATTATAAACTACTCCACTTCTACTCACTTTTTCAAACTTCAATACAATCACATCACAATAACTACTCACTTTTTCAAATTCCAATACAATCATATCACAACAAACCCATTTCTAACCCACCCCCAGTTTAACCCTCTATCCAAATACCAAAGCTCAAAAACAGGCTACCCTTTACCAGTTTAACCCGCCTTAACCCGCGTACCAAACGCACCCTAAGCGATTAGTCTGACAGCACGACGATCGCGATCTCCACCAAGGTTGTGCAGAGAGAGTGGATGTGTGTAAAGAGTGTGAGAGAGAGAGAGAGAAAGAGATTTTTACTAATGCAACCATTGCATCCAACTTGTGTAAAGAGGGCTAGGGTTGGCCTCTCTTTTATAGCATTATGGAAGTCAATGGATCCCAATCCAGGTGCTCACACTGATCAATGGTTTAGATCGGTTTGTGTTTCTTTCCATGGATCTCAATCCATATGCTCTCACTAATCAATGGTTAAGAATCAACATTGATTTGTAGTTCCTTTTAGTTTATGTTAGAAAATCGAAAGCGGAAGCGGAAACGATAATCAGAGCATAGAAATAAAGATAAACATGAAGAGCACAAAAGATTTTTACGTGGAACCCTACTCCGTGAGGAGCGGGATGAAACCACGGGAGAAGCCCTCAACGGGACGTGTTTGTCTACTGACTTTCTCTCAATGGATACAGGAGGTCTGGGGCTCCTTATATAGCCTCTCCAGAGCCTCCAAGTCCCACCACTGGACGATGTGGGACTAAACACTGGATGGGGTAAATGGATCTCCTCCAGGATCCATTTACCCTGCTACAACACAATAGGCGCATACAACTTATACTCCAACACTCCCCCTCAAGCTGGAGCATGCAATGCTCAGCTTGGACAAACATAAAGTGACTTAACTCAACGCTACAGGACACTACGGACAATATCAACCCACCATACACATTGATGTTGTCGAGGACGTTGCTTCTCATGCCGTGCAGGTGAGGAGGACGAACGGGCTGGAGTGTGAGTCAACCGATGACTCGGAATCTGATCATCGAGTCTGAAACTGCGCCTGAAGTCTCCTCGTCGGAGAATTGGGTCTCTCCCATCTGGCTCAAAGAATGGTGCACTGCTCTGGTGTACCCATGATACCACATGAAAACCCTTGCCCTCAAGGGAATGGTCCTCTGCTCTGGAGTCCCTATGGCTCACATGAAAACTCTGGCCGAACAACAACAAGAATGATGGGGACCTCGAACTGATGATGGCAACTTATGCACATCTGAAAAATGACCGCACACTCGTGCGTGTCTGAAACTGGACCCGGAATCAATCGTCGAGTCTGAAACCGAAATGTAGAGTCCGATCAACTGACTGGTCTGGAGACTGGTATCTGAATCTGGATCTGGAATACAAGACATGTGACTCTACATATATACTCCCCCTTTCTCCCATACTTGTTGAAAAACATGGACGTCGACCAAGTTGGGAGAAGACAATAATGATGGGGAAAATAAAACATGAACTTGCGGCTTTTCATCATTATTTTTTTAAGCCGCCAAATTTTTTTTGTAACGATTTTTTTATAAAGCTGTTTCAACCCTTTTTTTGAACTCATCTCCCTCCCTTTTTTTCTTTTTTTTGTTGGACCTCCAATAACCGAGCTCCTCCCTCCTTTTTTTTAAAGCCGGACCCTTCTGCAATTTTTTTTATCAACCCACTCGGCCTAACATAGCAAATATTATTTTTTTAAAATATACGCAATTGGGCCTTTTATTCACCTCCCCCTTTGTTTCGTGTCCCGCTAGGGTTCCCAGGAACCCATGCTCTGAATGTCGCCGCCCCCGATGGGGGCTTCTCCTGCCGCCGTGTCATCTGGATAATCGAGATCGCCGCTGGAGCAACCAACGGGATCACCGCCCGTGCAACTTGGGTATGGTGGTGCTAAGAGGGGGATGGGCCTTTGCTAGGGCTGCTGGTGCCAAGGATGGGCGGCGCACTGCACATGGGAGGTCTGTTGGGCGGCACGGTCCTTTGCCGCCTGCTGGGAAGGGATGGAGACTCGCCGGCTGATGGGCTTCAACGCCGCATGGCTGCTTCTGGATGTTTGGCGATGACGATGGAAGTCTGATAGGAAGAGGAGGGCACGCCTCTGTCGACGTAGGAGCACCGCGAGCGTGGGTTCCGCCAGATGGTGGGCGACATCGCCAAGGGCACGTGCGGGAGAGATCTGCAGGACATCGCGGTTGGAGTAGCCACAGGAGGAGATGGTAAGGAGTTTCGAGAAGGCCTGGATGACATCGCCGCCTGGAGAAGCCGAAGGGGGTTCTGCTGCAGCATGCGTAGCATTACAGCCACCATGAAGATCTCGCGAGAGGTTGCTTTGCGGGAGCAGAGGCACGCCTGGAAGATATGAACATGCAAGGGATACTTGCGCCTGGGTTTCCAGACCATCTGCACGGCATAATAATGCTTTTCACATGCACGACAGTGGCTGGAGATCTTAGATAGGGCCCAAACCATATGTTTGAGTTAGGATTCCCAGAAATCCAAACATAAAGACTACTTCAATATTCAGACCACGAAACTCGAAGAATTAAGGTTTCACCAAAACCCTAGAAACCAAGGTTGCAAAAGTCGGTAGTCGGTACTCGGTCGGTTGGGTAACTGACTAAGGATTAATCGGCAGTCGGACGACTAATCGGATTTAGTCGGACTTTAAGCGGCTTTGAATTTTATGATTATTTTAAATATATAACTCATTTTTATACATATATTTACATAGATTTTGTACATTTTTATACTACCATAATAAAATAAAAGAAGTAATTGAATTTATATAAAACATTGAGCATATTATAATAAGTTGGCTTATTAAAAAAAGCAAAACATTAAAAAACATGGTATCTCCAAACAAAAATTGGTCGATTAGTGTACCTAGTCGGAATTAGTTGGTACTCGGTCGGCCACCCCACTGACTAGACTAGTCGGACCTACTAGTCGGGCCAGTCGGGCGACTTTTACAACACTGCTAGAAACTTGATCTCGAACACGAATGAACACCAATACTAATCTTCAAGATCAAACTACCAAAATCGGCTCTCGAACAAAATATAAAAGAAACAAACTCCTCAAGAATCGACCCGCTCTAATACCATGTTAGAAAATCGAAAGCGGAAGCGGAAACGATAATCAGAGCATAGAAATAAAGATAAACATGAAGAACACAAAAGATTTTTACGTGGAACCCTACTCCGTGAGGAGCGGGATGAAACCACGAGAGAAGCCCTCAACGGGGTGTGTTTGTCTATTGACTTTCTCTCAATGGATACATGAGGTCTGGGGCTCCTTATATAGCCTCTCCAGAGCCTCCAAGTCCCACCACTGGACGATGTGGGACTAAACACTGGATGGGGTAAATGGATCTCCTTCAGGATCCATTTACCCTGCTACAACACAATAGGCGCATACAACTTATACTCCAACAGTTTATAATGAACACAAAAGAAAACACAAAGAGATTTTTTTTTAAATCAAAAGAGGGGGTAACACTCAGGGGTGTCCGCCCCAATATTTAATATCACAAAGAGATAATTTGAAAACAATTTCCAAATTATCTCAATTAAAATAATTAATCAATAAATGAAAGATAATTAAGAGAGCTCATCCATATACTAAAAATAGGGTGGATGTCCACCATGGTTGAAACAACCCATGGACGTCCACTCTAAAAGGTGGAACAAGTCAAAAAATTAATTATCCAATATATTAACTACTTGAATAATTGAACTATCACCAAATAATTCCAAATCATTTGTGATAATTGCAATTATACCATTCATCATTGAGAATTAATTTCTTCCAACTAATATTTAATGTAAATCATATTTACATTAAATTATGTAATGTGAATCCAAATCATATTAACATAAAAATTGTGAATCTCATTCACAATTAACTCTCTACAGGATATTGTAGATCATATCTACATTATCCATGATTATTGTGGATAGTGTTATCCATATTAATCCTATCTATGGTAATTAAATCTATTTTAATTATCCTAGATATCTCTATCCACACATTAATCGTGATATCCAAGTTTTCCAATGCTCAGATAAAATTTCTCATGGAACAATTCTCGAAATCTTTCAAGAATCGAGTGCATTCTCCTCATATACTTGGAGATAAGGTTAGGGCAATTGTACATTCCATGTATAGTGACTTGGATATTGAGATCATGTCTCAAATTCAGATCTCGGGAACCTCTCAAAGATGTTTGATTAAATCAAAGCCATGAATCTAATCTTCTCATTGCATCTGAATCATATTCAGATTAATGTCCAACATTTGGACTAAGATCGTACTTGTCTACTGAGAGGAGTCACTAAAATCCAAACATGTTTCACCACTCCCTTGGAATGGAAGTGTCACGATTATACAATCGTTTACGATCACATCACCCTCGAGTATTCCTAGTACCCGTACATCTTGCATACTGGAAGATCTAGAATAAACCCGAAGTTTTAGATCACTTTTAGATTGTCTTCTTCAGGGTTTTATCATTAAGTTTCTCGTTTGATCATTGAGAATTGATATCGATCATATACTTTCCAAAAGCATATATCATACCCAAGCATCAATAATATACTTTCCAAAAGCATATAGCATGCCTACAAATTCAGTCAACCTTCCAAAGCGAGATAACCGTGCACGGAATTTGATCCCAACATCTCATTAGTGAGCTCATGCCTTCCGATTCAGTAATGAACTTGTATGTTCCCTTTGAGAGATCATACTACTCATATGCCCTTGTATGCAAACCAGCTCGCCGATGTATAAACCTTGAATAGGCCATCAACCTATCGATCTGTCAAGTATACATAGTCAGATATATAGTAATACATCTGTCTCCGATCAGAGGAAGCGTGCCTATATTGTGACAGTATACAACATAGGTCTTGGTTATCTCGATCTCGTTAAGTCAACTCTTTCACGTAACTTATTTAACACCTCTGAATTGCTCTTCTTGTGCAGAGGACATGCATCAAGAGGTCGATTAGATATCAGCCTTTAGAGAAGAACTGCCATCTTCTTCTCAGACTGGAGATCCTTTCTTAACAATCATTTGGCAATGCTTGATGAGTCTTCAATCTAACTCTTTAAATATCATCCAAGCACTAGCCTCTATGATTCCACATTTGAATCAACAGCTTTATGATCATTAAGATGGTCATGGTACATAACTCTAATTGTACTAAGGGACCTGTTATGCAAATTACATATTCTTCATTTCAGATTAAGGAGTGAATTGCAATAATATTTATTGCGTAATGGCTCGTCGTGAGCTCGCATGTCCAACACCAACCACAAGACTACAAGTGGCCAACTTCTGGCTCCTCTTCTCTTGAACACATGGTCCATGCTTCCTCCTAAGTGCTCTATGTCCTCATGGGACATATTCGTTGTCACACATCAGTCAGGTATTGTCAGCCCTATCCCCCACCTGTATTGAAACACTATAGTAACTAGCCCACCACACCTTGCCAACCACCTATGTAACTTAGCCTTCAATAATGCTTGTGCCTTCCACAACAACCGATAATCTCTCCCTAACGTCGACGTCAGTGTCAATGACCTCTCCCCCAGCGCTTCCTATGCCCTTCATATGGTAAAGTCCTATGAGCCCACGTTCAGGCGCCCTGTTTATGTACCAACGCCACGACACACTCCAACAATTCCATCATCATATAGAAGTTTACGGGTGGACATCTCCTTGACATCACACCCTCTTTCCCATAATAGGCCTCCACAACCCTCCTCCCTTTCCCGGGAACCTCCCTAGCCACTTGAACTATAACGCCAAGCAACCTCAAAGCCCAGCATTGCACTGGCGCAACTCTCTAGAGCCTCCTAAGCACAAGAACAACTTTAGCATTGAACTAATCCCCAACATCCACAGGACTGCAAGCGGTCAACTTCTGATTCGCCTTCTCTTGTACATGCGGCCCATGCTTCATCTCCCCCAACCCCCCCAATCAATCCACATGATCATCATCCATCTCCGTACTGTCACAGCATACGCGCATGTGAAAATAAGTACTCTATGTCCTCACATGACCATATCCACTGCCACACGTTGGCCAGGTCTTGTCAGCTTATCCCCCACCTGCACCGAAACACTATGGCAACCAGCCCACCACACCTTACCAGCCACCTATGTAACTTAACCTTCAATAGTGCTCGTGTCGTCCACAGCAGCCATTAATCTCTCCCAAACTTCGATATCAGCATCAATGATCTTTTCCTCAATGCTTCGTATGCCCTAGAGACTGTAAAGTCCTATCAAGCCCATGTCCAGGTGTGTTTCTCACGTACCAAAGGTACAACGCACTCCAATAATTCCATCATCATATAGAAGTTTACAGGTAGGTGTCTCCTCGACGTCTTTTCCTTTAAAAAAATTCCATCATCGAGGGGAAGCTATTAATCATGGCTTTCGAGAGTAGGACAGCGAATTCAAGCAACCACACCGAAAATCAAAGTCTCCCCTAACTTCAAGTGCCTCACCAGAAGCACCTACATGGACGGTAACAGTTGGATCAACCCCCGCTGAAAAACCAAAGGCTCTTCTGGCAGCCTTCCTTTCTTTCCCAATGAAGGCATGGCCAGTTATATGCCTCCACAACCCTCCTATCTCCTCAGGAACCTCATCAGCCACTTGACCAATAATGTCCATTAAACTGTTGCAGACACCTGATGCCTAAGCCGCTTGACCAACAACGCCAAGCAACCTCAAATCCTATTGCTGCACTAGCGCAACTCTCCAAGCCCTGCTGCGCGCAAGAATGCCTCCAGCATTGGACTTATCTTTAGCACATCCTGCTAAGTGCATCTCTTGTTGTTGTGTACATCCTTCTGATGCACGCATCATGCCGTTGTATGCAATGATGATATATGCATCATGTTGTTGCTGCGTGCATCTCCCCAGTTCCTTGTGCATAGATCCTTGTGCACTGCCTTTGTCCATAATTCTCTTATATATGGACAGGAGATCAGATGACAGCATCTTCCTAGTTCCTCCTTGTGCACATGTCATATTTTCAATCTGGAGATTTTTTTTAGGAAAAAGAGGATGTGGCATCGTGGAGACTCCCACACGTAAGCTTCTATGTGTTGGAAGAAAATACAAAATATGTTCTATTCCAAGGAACCATAAGGCTCTCTTATATAGAGAGACCCAAAGGATAAATTACATAACGTAGATGAAAGAAATAGAAAATACATAAGCTGTACTATAACATAAAAATATCTCTACAACCCCTCAGGTGAAGCATAGATGTCAATCATGCTAAGTTTGGATAAACACTTCTGAAAGGGTCCCCTGGCTAATGCCTTGATGAGGATGTCAGCAGTCTGCTCCCTTGAGCTGACATGAGACATGGAAATGAAGCTTTTCCGGATCATATCACGTGTATAGTGACAATTCACCTCAATGTGCTTCGTTCTCTCGTGAAAAGCAGGATTATTAGCAATGAATAAAGCTACCCGGTTGTCACATTGTAATTGCATAGAAAGCGGTACATCAATGCATGGGCCAACTAGAACAGACCTGACCCACATCATCTATGTGTTCCCTTGTGCCATAGCTTTGTATTCGGATTCAGCACTAGATCTGGCAACAACTGTCTGCTTCTTGCTCTTCCAGGACCTAGAGAGCCACCAATGAATACCATGAAGTCTGAAGTAGATTTCCTGCCATTAGGGCATCCTGTATAGTTTGCGTCTGCGCAAGTTGCAACAGTAAGGGGTGTCCCTTTTCTGAATAATAACCCTGCACTAGGAGATGACTTCAAGTACCTCAAGATCATATGGACTGCATCCATATGCACAAGCCTAGATTGCTCCATGAACTGACTGGTCTGACTAACAACAAACGAAATATCTGGAATGTTAATGGCAACATAAAGTAGCTTTCCCACAAGTTCTTTGTATCTTCTCTTGTCCACTTCTTCTATATCATCATTGTATAGTCCCATGCTTGGATCCACAGGAGTAATAGCAAGTCTGCACTCAATCATATATGTTTTGGCTAGAAGATCTGTAATATACTTTCTTTGGGTCATTATCAGGCCCTGCTTGTTCCTGACAAACTCCAATCCCAGAAAGTACCTTAGGGTGCCAAGGCCCTTGGTGATAAACTGTCGCCCAAGAAACCCTTTTACCTCGTTAATCCCATGCACATCATTTTTTGTAACGATGATATCATCAACATACACCATAATAACAACAGTACCTCTGTGGATCCGCTTAACAAACAAAGAATGGCCTGCATTCGACCTCGTGGATCCATGTTTCTCAATCAAGTCTGAGAGCTTCTGAATGCATTCTTGACATCAAACTGAAACAGAGACCAATCACGTACCACAACAACAATAAGCAGAATCGGAAGAGTTGAGTGCCAAGCAACTGGAGAGAATGTGTCCAGATAGTCCACCACATATGTCTGGGTGTACCCACGTACAACCAACCTGGCCTTGTAGCGATCAACACTGTCATATGCTCGGTGTTTCGTAATGAACGCCCACTTGCAATTGACAATGGAGCCTCCCAAATGAGCTGAGACTAAACTCCATGTGCCATGCAATTGCAATGCAGTCATCTCCTCTTCCATGGCAAGACGCCGCCAACCATCTCGTAAAGCTTCCTGATAGTCCACGGAATTTCCCCGGCTGAAAGTGCAACCACAAACTGCCTGAAATCCGCATGTGGTTAAACAAAACATGGGAAGCCAGATAATACGATGCATGTGTACGTCTCTGCTTCCTAACAGCAATAGGCACATTCAGATCATTGGGATTCTCCTCGATCTGTATACCAGCCTCCTGCAGCAGCACCTGCTCAGATGGTGCAGTAATATGCTGCAAAGACAAATCTCGAGGATCGTCAGTAGAAACAGTAAGCTCAGAACACACCTTAGGCGTGCTGGATCACTAAGGAGGGGCATATGCAGAGGAAGGCCGATGAATGTAGAATTGTGGCAAGAACTGACCAAGGGTACTGGGTGGCGGTAGTGGTGCAGAAGGAGGTTGCGGGGATGGTGGTCGTAAGATAGTGGGTGGAGGTAGAAGGACAACTGTTGCAAATGGAGTAGTGAGACAGAAGGAGGCGGTGGCATATAAACCTCTCCAGAATCAGATGGAGTTAATCTGTCACATGTGGGAGAAAAATACATCACAGACTCGAAAAAGGTGACATCAGCACCGATGCAGTACTTCCTACGAAGAGGAACATAACATATGTATCTCTTCTGTATCTTGGAATACCCCACAAAAACACATTTGACGGCTCTATGAGAGAGCTTGCCAAGACCAGGTAACAACTGATGCACAAAGGCGACTGAGCCAAATACACGAGTGAGTGAGAACAATTCCTTCTCGGGAAAAGCAAAGGAGAATGGAATTTTCTCACCCAATACATACGAGGGCATGTGATTCACTAATTAGCAAGTGTAGTGATATGTTTATGTTTATATGTTGTTTTCTCAGTTTATTTTATTTTCAGCCATCTTATGTAATTTACCCATAGGTCTCTCATCTACATAAGAGAGTCCTAGGGTTCCATGAAATAAACAATTCCCATTCTTTTCCCAACATGGCATTAGAGCGATAGTCCTAGGTCAGAGCTTTCGTACCCGAGAAAACCCAGACCTAACTCCACCTGTCATCCCCTCTTGCTCCGTCGCCGTTAGCTCCCTCTCTCTCTCTGGAGTGTTGCCATCGTCGCGGGTCCCTCTCTCTCTCTCTCTCTTGAGCGTCGCCGTCACTGGGGTCTCTCTCGTCACCGCTGTCAGGGTCCCTCTTTGCGGCTCCCACAGCTAAAGTCCCTCGCCCATGCGTGGTCAACTTCTCGTTGATGGGATTGATCGCATCCTAGGTCTACACATGCAACCAAATCCTAGTATGTCTGTGTAGACATGCTTCTTTTAGTCTACAAATCTAATTTTCTTCATCCGGCAGTATGTCAGAGAACAAAGTAAATATGTAAATATCATAGTCACATGTGCTTTTAGAGGTCCAATGCGAAATGTCAAGATGGATGGGATGAACTACGAGTTATGAACCATGCGGTTCATGTGCTTCATGAAGTATATAGGTAAGATACATATTCTTACCGAGGAAGAGTCAGCTGAGAAAACTGGGGTCAACGCCTCGTGGGAGGTGTATGATGCTTATGCACAGGTCTGGTTATCTAGTACATTGACGTCAAGGATCGCCGTTGGTGTGTTACATCAACCCACCGCTAAGGTGATATGGGATATCCTCCCAGCCACCTATTCCCAAGCTAGGAATGAGATAAAGATCTTGCAGCTACAGCATGACATATTTATGGTCAAGCAGAACGGATGGCCCCTTCATTCTATATACGCGTCCATGTGTGGAATGTTCGAGAAGCTCCACAGTTTTATACCTCTTTCGTCTACTCCTGAGCAGTACAAGACATAAATGAATGCCACTATGGTTGGTGTATCTCCATAAATCCCAGCATAACTCCATTAGATGGACATTGCCAATACCTTACCATGGCTATTCTCATCGACCATATGAGACGTTCTTTCCACACTGTGACTTGTATTATTAGTTTGCCTTTTATGCATCAAAAGTGCTTTGAATAGGAGCATTGGATGTCAAAATTAACAAATACTTTTAAATATGGGTAGATATGATTTTAATGTATAAGATGAAGCATTTTGTGTTTTTAAAAGGGTGAGAAAATTATTTTCAAAAAATAAAATATAATCTTTTTGACATGTAAAAAGGGGGAAAGAAGTGGAGATATAACATCTAGAATGTTATCAAAACATAAATTTCAAAGTACATTGTTTTTTATGATAACATACTTTGAGTACATGTATAAATAGATTTCATTACAGCTTCACTCGAAGCATGAAGCGTAAAAAAGCTTATTTATGCAAAACGAAGGATAAAAGAAGAGCTGCTCACTTGGTCAAGCACATGATTTAGCAAGGATAGGATATACGAACTTTAAAGGCAAGCCAAAAAGCTATGGACAATACAAAGAAGAAAAACAAAAACTTATACAATAGCCAAGTGGTATAAAAGTTTCAATGCATATATATAACATATGGGTACGATAGGACCTTACACTAATATTATGTCATTGTAGGTCCAACCTACATTGATCGATCATTGTTGCTGATAGAATCGATCAATAGTTATTTTTGATTAATCACCTCCTTTACTCCGATAGATCACTTGAGCTCATTGTTTATGTTCTGGTCGACCAATGCTCTTGGCATGATCAATCAATTTAAGCTAATTATAGATCACCCTACATTATTTGACCGATCACCTATACTTATTGCCCATTGACTGGCTGATCACTTTCAAAATCTGACCAATCACTTCTTGAATGTTCGTAATTAATTATCCATTGATCACTTGAATGATCGATCACCTAACCATTGTGAGAAATCACTCTAACTTAGTCGATCGATCACCAACAGTCAATTTATTTATTTCAAATTTTCGTATGTTGGGTCACTTAAAAGATTTCTACTCAAGTACCTTCTTTGATATTATAGTTGTATTATTTTCCTATCGAGAAAAAAACTTTTTTGATTTTATGGCTAATGCATTTTCCTTAAGAGCCTTATACATTGTTGAACTTGATGGTTCACTTATAAATATAAGGCCACTCCTTAAGCATTATACAACAATTCATTCACAACATACACAAGAGGAAATCCTTCAAGCCTTTATTTCAACATTTCATCGGAGGTCATTTTTCTCACTCTTTAATCAATAATTCTATCTTGAGAGCCATTCTTCTATACACAAGGTTTGCATTTCAATTATTTCATATCATGCTTCTATTAGAATAATTATTCTTATTACATATTTATTTTAGGCTATATAAATTGTTGGACTATTTATTTACATTATTGGTGTTTTGAAACATGGTGTGTGATTAAAGTAGTGGAAAGTCTTTGGTGTGTGATCAAAAGTACGTGTAAGCGGTTAAATTATCTTCTATAAAATAGCTCAGATAACGGATAGTTGATCAGCAAAGTCAATCAGAAATAATTGAAGGTCCGGGTCATGAAATTTAGCTTCATGTGGTTTCCACAGTAAAATCACTCTCTTGTGCATTGTATATGTTTTGTGGATTGATTTTTCTGTGTACTGACTATTATCTGCAATAATTATTACTGACCATAATAGTGCTTTTAATGATCCATGAATTCAGTCTCAATAAGATATCTACCTCCCTTTCTACAGAGAGAGAGGTGTAAAATGATGCAGATACCTATAAACTTACGATATAAAATAAAGGTAAATAATAAAAATAGTCATGTAACTTTTATCTCCACATTTCCCTCAAGCTGGATAAAATCATAAAAATAGATTTTGCATGCTCAGCTAGAAATTAGATAAATCAAATAGTGTTTTTGTACAATGCTTGGTGAAGAGTGAAGACATTTGCAATCTCTTCAATAGACGATGTGTGTGAAGTCTGAAGAAGTCCTTTCTGGATTAAACACAAGGAGTAATAGTAAACCTACACATACTTGGTCCATTAATGGAAGACAAGATTATTGGCAATTAATTTGATGGCATTCTGGTATATCTAACCTTCGCTAGCATACTTCCACACACTCGCCAAGTCCGACCCTGACATTACGTGACATATTTTCCCTTTCACGGATCTTTAGATACACTATCATTATTTGGAACATATCACAAGAAGATCTTAGTTGAGCTGATTATTTTAATCAAACAAGGGGAGCAGAGTTCACCAAAATGGTTCAGTATTTTTCATCATTCGTAAGGTGTCAAGGAGCGGTTATTAGTCTTTTACCATGCAAAAAAATATGTCTAATTTATAACTATGAGGATATGCTCCTTCCAAATGATTTCGATCAAAAATCCAGCAATTTCATTTTGTCATTAGTTATTTATTTAAATTCCTTCAACTAAACACTAGGAGGAGGATTATTACATAAATGAAACGGAAAATGCTTTCTTTGGTTGGGAAAAAATTGTAGGAAAGCAATGGATAACCCACTTTCGTCTAAAGAAATTCAACACCCCCCCCATACACAATCCTTACAAGAAACTACTGATTGCCTAATATTTAACAACTAACTTTATATCTAAAAGCATGTGTCGGAGGAAAGAGATGGTGTTTGTTAAGAGTAATCAAAGCATATTGCAATAAGACTACAAAGTTTTTTCAACTAACGTCTGCAAAATGGGTACTGTAGTAACATGAGAAAAAAATGAAAATTGAAGGGAGATAAGTGTGACTAAGAAAAACTACTAAAAAAGAATAAGAATAATGAATAGTTGATACCCGATAAGCTCATTTCATTAACAAGGTTAAAATATAAAGAAACTAGCGAGCAAAAGAAGTAGATCCTCACGTGACTAGTGGGAGGTCTTCTCCTGCAACTTTGAGACTGCCCCCTTATCAGTAAACCATGTAAGTTTTCCATTTTTAAGTGAGACCATTTGCACAGGAAGCAAATCAGACGAATGCTCTTTATCCCCTAAAGCCTTGCGTACTGCATCTGCTTTACCACTTCCTGTAACTACAAGCGCAATGTAAGATGATAAGTTGATAACCGGAAATGTGAAAGTTATCCTCTCTGGTGGTGGCTTAGGCGAATCTTTGATAAAAGTGACCCATCGTTGCTTCTCGTTAAGAAGAGGATGCCCAGGGAAAAGAGATGCTACATGACCATCAGGACCCATTCCCAACAACATGAGATCAAAAATCGGGAATCCATCAGGTTGTGCAACATCTAAAACCTTTGTTTCCACCAGATGTTTCAGGCACGCCTCGTAGTCATCAGCTGCACCCTCAGCAGAAAGTGTGTCGTTGATGGCATGAACCTGACCTGAAGGAATGGGTACCTGACATAAAACCGAAGGACCAAGATCAATAAACATGTGATTTGATAGTGAAGAAGGTCGATTTTCAGCGTTATCGTCAAGTAGCTATTAAGCATTCGTAACAATCGATCTCATCTAGAAAATAGTCATGAATGTCCCCCACCATGACTTCCACTAATTTCCAATGAAAAAATAAGACGGTTCCATGGCTTTACCATAAAAAAATAGAAAAAGTGTAACGTCCCGGGCTTAGGTCCTCGGTCCGTTATCGAGGAAAACTGGCTCTGACAACTTATTGGATACGGGCCCAAATGGACCCTTTGGCAACCACCCAAAATGCTTAAGTCCAAGTTGTCAAGTAGTAATCCCCATCACTTATAAACCATACCCAAACTTCGTGAGTTTTAACGTGGTACTATATTTGGGGGTATGGGTGTTACAACCTCCCCCACTTATATTCGCAACGTCCTCATTGCGACATGGTCTATCACTTATTCCCAGTGACAGTGGCGGTTGCACGCTCCGGGTAGCCATTTCCTACTATCTCTTTGTAAGGGTGGCTCCACCTCTAGGGTAGCCCTTTCCATTATCAGAGGGAAATTGGCTCTGATACTATTTGTAACGTCCTGTACTTAGGTCCCCAGTCCGTTATCGAGTAAAACTGGCCCTCACAACTTATTGGGTTCGGGCTCAAATGGATCCGTTAACAACCACCCAAAATGTTTAAGCCCAAGTTGTAAAGTAGTAATCCCCGTCACTTATAAACCACACCCAAACTTCGTGAGTTTTGGATGTGGTACTATATTTGGGGGTATGAAAATCCATACCCCCAAATATAGTACCACATCTAAAACTCACGAAGTTTGGATGTACTACTTGACAACTTGCCCATACCCCCAAATATAGTACCACATCCAAAACTCACGAAGTTTGGATGTACTACTTGACAACTTGGGCTTAAGCATTTTGGGTGGTTGTTAACGGATCCATTTGGGTCCGAACCCAATAAGTTGTCAGGGCCAGTTTTCCTCGATAACGGACCGAAGACCTAAGACCGGAACGTTACAAATGGTATCAGAACCAATTTTCCTCTGATAGTGGAAAGGGCTACCCAAGAGGTGGAGCCACCCCTACAAAGAGATAGGAGGAAATGGATGCCCGAAGCGTGCAGCCGCCACCGTCACTGGGAATAAGTGATGGGTCATGTCGCAACGAGGACGTTGCGAATATAAGTGAGGGAGGTTGTAACACCCATACCCCCAAATATAGTACCACATCTAAAACTCACGAAGTTTGGATGCGGTTTATAACTGATGGGGATTATTACTTGACAACTTGAACTTAAGCATTTTGGGTGGTTGTTAGCGGATCCATTTAGGCCCGAACCCAATAAGTTGTCAGGACCGGTTTTCCTCGATAACGGACAGGGGACTTAAGCCCGGAACGATACAAAAAGGGCTTCCATGAATTCTACCAATGACTTGCAAGATAGCCAATCCACACACTATGCACTTCCACGAAAATGCAGTCCATCCCCAATTGGATTGCCATTATGCAATGCATATGGGAACCTTTTCCATGCAATCCATTCATATGATAGGAAATATTATTAGGCTCACTAAATCAGCTCAATATTTTTCTACACCCACACCCACACAATTACTGATTGCCTTCTGTGAAATCCACAGCCCGTTCAATTAGATTGCATGTAGAAAATCCTCGAAATCGGAATTCATGAAGCATCGTTCCTCTAATCAAGAAAACGCCATCCACCAATCACATTTCTCAGGATTCTCAAAAACTAAGATGAAAAATATCATCGTTTCCTCCTGCTCGATACGCCAACACAAATCACATACCTTTGAAAGGAAACCATCGAACGCCAGTTTGTAATTGCTGTCATCGTGATCCTTTGGCACCACCCTCTCGTCCACCCAGAATATGTGCCACTTCCCCCATTCCACCGCCTCCAGGTACGGCGCCTCCGTCAGCTTCCTGCCATGCAAAACACCTTGCAACATCGAAACCCGCCGATCCCCGAAAATTCTAAAGAACAGAACCCTAATCAACCTGAGTGCCTTGATGAGCGATCCACCGGAGAGGACGACCGAGAACGCCCCGCGATTTCGGCCGCAGCTGTAGGAGAGTTCGGCGGTGTAACGGGCAAGGGAGGTGGAGAGCTCTTCCTCGGTATCGAAGACGAGGTGGTCCAGCTTGGATAAGGCGGGTGAGGAGGAGGCCATGCGAGGGCAACGGAGGAAGGGCTTTATGGCGGGTTTGGAGTGAGGAAAGGAGAGGGTGCGGACGCGGAGGAAGGAACGGGGGAGAAGGGATCGGAAGGAGGAGAACGGAGGTTGGCGGAAAGTGGTGGTGGTGGAGATGCCGAGTGTGATGCTGACGCTCATCTGAGAGGAGTTAGGAAGGGAGTAGGTGTGAGGACGTTGGTGTGGGTTGGGTTATGAAAATTGGTTTGACTTAAACATGTACCACTTAGTTCATCATGTTGGCAACAAATCTTTTTCTTTGTTATATATTTAGGTGTCTTTGATTTTAACCAATGTCTATCCCTTAGCTTCTATGTGATTTGTTCACATGGAACTTAGCCTCTACCAGAGACGGGCTTGGGCAAAATCAAAGTCATGAAAGTTTTCCCTAAATATTAAGAGCAAAAACAAAGATGTTTTTTTCAAGAGACGGCTTACCTACGGTACATAATAAAAAAATATTCATTACGGGTTACAGTGAATTAAGTTGTACATGTGCGTGTTATACGAGTTTTTCTCATTTTTATTTTCAATGAATTTGCACTTGTGATCCTTTCAAAATTACTGGCAACAGTGTAAATATGAATGTTTTACAATCATATGCATGTCCCTAATAAAACTACATAATAATACATATATCTAATTAGTTAGTGTAATTACGATAGAATTTAGCGGCACAAATGTTGTACGTGTGGGGGTAGCCTGACAAGGAGTCTCTCCTCATCTTCTTTCCTCATCTCCCCACCCTCTCTTCGGTTTACGGACCCTCTTTCTATGTGTCTAACTCTAATTGTGCTCACGTCAAAATTTTTCATCATTGTCTCCTTCTTCATTCTCACACCTAGGGCTGGCTATTGAGTCACGACTCGATGAGCCAGGCTTGGGCTCGGCTCGATGAGGGCTCGTGAGCTTGGCTCATTAAACTATTGAGCTGAGCCCGAGCCAGATTTTTGGGCTCGATAACTCAATAACGGGCTCGATAAGGTGTATATATATATATATATTCTATTTGTGAAAGTACAATGATTTCTATTTTTATTTGTATTAGCTTTGCAACATTGTTAATGGTGGATTATGTGTTTATGTTATTTATGTAACAACAATGTTGGGTGGACTATGTTGTAGACTTAGATTTTCTACCTTTTATCTATGTTAATCTAGGTTATAGTTAGATATTTAGTATTTTTTACAATATATATTATATTTTAACTTTATATACAACTCGGATGGTGGCCTACTGGTAAGGTGGACGATCTTTAAAAAGGAGGTCTCGGGTTCGAGCCCAGGCAAAATACTTTTCACCAAAAAACATTATTTCCTTAACAAGCCTGAATAGGCTCGAGCCCAGACCAGGCTCGATAAGAGGCTCAGGCTCGATAAAGGACTCGGCTCAAGACTTATCGAGCCTGAGCTGGCTCGATAAGGGCTCGAGCCCACCGAGCTCGAGCCCAAGCCCAGCCCTGGCTCAGCTCGTTAGGCTCGATAGTCAACCCTACTCACACCACTATCGTAGATGATCCCATCCCATCCCGCTTGTTGTGGCATCGCAACATTGATGCTCCCTCCTTTCCGTTGATCCCTAAATTCAGGCCCTAAGTGCAAGCATCATCCTCATACATCTACGAGATCCCCTCTCCTCCACTTGGAGGCCCCTGCCCTCCTCACCCACTACCACCTGTCTCCTCCACTAACCCTTCTTGATCTCCCTCTCTTTTGAGTCTTCACCTACAACTTCCTCCTCTTCCTCCTCCATGTTCATCGTCTTCCATCACCCTGACCCCACCATAATTGACCCCATACCTTTAATCCTTCCCTTACCACTTAGGTTGTTAGCTTTGTCTTCTTGTGCACGTGTCGTGTGTGTGTATGTGGCATGTCATGTAGCTAGCTTCATCTTCCTTACCCTATCATATGTAGTCTACCTCCCTCCTCCCCATCCTCAATAGATTATTCACCTTCAATCTCTTCTCCAACCTTTGGATTAGCAACCCCTCCTTCCCATGCCCACTTTGTCGATATATCTCTACTATAGACTGCTCTGCCGACTATATCTTCCTCATCCCATCAATAGCAAGTTCCTCTACATTGATGATGATATGGAGATTGCCCTCATCATTGAGAAGATGCAACTCTAAGTAGGGAAGAACACCTCCCCCGTAATGTCAATTATCTCTTATGGCATCCTCTCAACGAGGACTTTCTCCCCAACGTGAGGCGCCTCTCCTGTCATAAGGATTCTTTCTTAGTGCAAAAACATAGGGAGGAAAGTAAAATTTGACTCTTTCTTAACCAATCACTGTGAGCAAAATCATGAATATGATATTTCTCATGTACTACCATCTATTGGATGTGTAATATTGTTAATGATGCTAGAACGCAACAACACATATATAATAGAAAAAAGTCAAGGGCATAAGTGTTTATTGGCAAACCATGAAAGGCACATGTGTAAAATTTTCTTAAAAATTTAATTTCCAATTTGGCATTGACCCGCTCCATAAAAAATGGATTAAACTTTTTCGATCTCCAACATAAGATGCCCACTCTATAATGTTGTCTTATGAAATCCAAACGATACAAACATGGGTATTATGTGTTTCACCTAGCGGTGTTGAGTTTTACTGTGAACACATTTACCATCGTAAAAATGGTATAAATATGCACCACCTTTTTATGTAAAACTAGCACCATTTTATATGGTGATTCAACTCTACATTGAACTAATGTAGATATATTATCTACGGCTTAATAAAGATTAGAATCCGTTCACTAATTACATGGGAAATGATATGATTTCAAGTAAAACCACATAGAATAGTACGAGATGAATCATTCACTCGTTTGAAATATACTTAATACAAGTAAGACATATTGTCTCAATGCAATGAAAGTGAATGATTTTACATCAAATGGAAAGAGCATTCGTTTTTCTATTATAGTGGAAAAGTAAATAATTATGTAAGTTGCTGAAGTAATCTTATCAATCAATATAGTTCGTGACTTGATGTTAGGTAAGTAAGAATCACCCCCATATTTGTGTTTATTTCCTAAGGTAGGTCAAGAAAGCAATTTGTGAGACGATACAAGTACCCAAAACATATAACATACATTACACGATGGATTAATGTTACAATTGAGGATATACAATTGAATTTGAGGGAAAATGATTTTTAACAATTATACATGTCAGATTACGATTTAACGTATATAGTGATGATAATATAAATCAAATCGTCAACACATAATCTAATTATTATTAAATTATTAATATAAGTAGATAATCAACTATATATTTCATTACTCGTACAAGTCATGTCGTTATAATTTCAACATACGTGAAGCAAGAAAAATTATTCAACATTAATAAAAGATGCAAGGCTGATAGACCGCAAAATCACCTCTTTAATATCGACGTTTTATCGTAGTATAGGAGTGATGAGCAACCGATCAACTAGGGTTAAGTATGCAAATATATTAATGGTCGTTGCGACCCTGATCAATCAGCTAACTCAACGAGAAAAATGTATTAAACCACTTTAAAGAAATCAATCAATGAAAACAAATGTAAGCGGTCTTCGCTATTTAATTTACCTGGTATAGCGACTAGGGTCGAACACAAGGAGCACGATTGAAAAACTAAGTAGCCAAATTCCGAAGTAAAATAAAATGAATTTTTAGTAGTTTTTTATTATTTTTTTCAATTTTTTATTTTAAATAAACACATAAGTCACAATATTTGTTTGTAATTTTTACCGAATTTTCAAATGTTTTTTTTATTTTTCTAAAATTCAAATAGTGATCAAAATACAAAACAATGCACAACCTAGAGTAATTTGCAATTTAAAAATAATTTAAGTATCCAAAACTCATAAAAATTATTTTTATGATAAACTATAGACAAATATCTACACATAGGGACTCGAATCAATATTTTGGATTTTTCCAGAATTTTCTAAAAATATTCTAATGTTTTTAGTATTTTATATTTTTTGAGATTTTATAAATAGTTAATGCGTGAAATTTGGATAGAGAATAAAAGACAATAAATATACCTAATCTATTTTTTTTGAAGTTTTAGAGAATGTTCAAATTTTTATGATTTTTCAATTTTCAGGTAGAGAATATGAATGTTTTTTATTTTTTTAATAATATCATATAAAAATAAAATATGATGAAATTTATATACAATGAGGAGCCACATAACAGGAATCTAACACAATTTTTACATAATTTATTGAGCAATAAAAAGGTTTATTTCAATAAAAAGAACAAGCAAAATAAATATATGGACACAGAGAATAAAATGTAATTATTTAAAGTTTCTACCTCAGAAATTAACAAGAAATAAAATATGGGATAAGAATTTCAAGTCACCCAGTAAACACGTGTGTTGGACTGGCAAGGGTCTCTTTGCAATTTTAAAAACCTCTGGGATGTTTACACAGTTTTCCCAAATATATTTTTTTAATCCACAACCCTAGGGATCTTGGTGCATTGTATCTTCTCAATCTGCAAAGGGCGAGGGGGGGGCACGCCCAACATGCCACTCCTCGCAGTGGTCAGGGCGTCGAGGCGACATGAGGGAGCAATGGTGGTCGGCGGGACCAGCTCCTTCGAGACGGCGGAGGGCTGACGTGGGGGGCCAGGACGACGGGGATCATCAGTGGAACATCCTGCCCCACGACGGAGAAAGGACGGGCGACGGTCGTGCGCGGAGGAGTTAGCGGACGTGCTGTCAGGTGCAGGCAGGCGGGTGGCACTGCCTCGACGGTTGGCGACGGTGGGCTCTGGTATGTCGGTGGCTGGCGAGGGGCACTGCTGTGCTGGAGATGAGGGTGGCGCGTAACGACGTCGTTGGCAGGAGGGGGAGGCGCGACTACGGTCGTGCCCCTGTTTTTTTCTTTATTTTTTTTTGTAAAGCATGGATAAAAGGAAAAACTTTTGTTTTTTTTGTTTTTTATAGAAACTGCAAGAACCTTTTTATTTATTTATTTATTTATTTTTTATATCCTACAAAGCAAATGTTAGACAGAGAAAATATATGTGATTTTTGTGTAAATTATACAAAAGTCCCTGAACTATACACCCAATCTCAATGTCATGCCTAATCTTTGATAAGTAACAATGTGATAGTTAATATACTGATTTGGTGGCAATGTGGTCTTCATTTAACAGAAATTGGTTAACACCGTTATCTTTTAAATTGAAAGGGCAAACATACCCCTACGTTGCCCTCCTCGTCTTCTCCATCTCATCCCACTTTCTCCCGTACCATCATCTCTCTCCCTGCCTCTGCCTCTGCCCCTCCCCCTCCCCGCCACCCCCACACCATAACATCAAATAGGAAGAAGACAACGATGACTTGGGGAGGATCCAAGGATCTAGCTTCTTTGCACGGCTAGTGGATCGACAAACGATGCCTACGGGGCAGATAAGGACGAGGCGGTTGCTCCATTATTTTGGCTCGGAGATGAAGTGAAGGTTGTGGGAACTCAGCTCGGACCGGCAATGATTTGGAGACTATTCAGACGAGGGATTGAGATGGAGGGACATCTTCCCTCGGCTTGCCCACACAATGCTCGTCTCTTTTATGTTCATGCTCTGTCATTCCTTCCAAAAAATAATGTTGCATCTTCGAGTCGAAGGATGAGTCCAGTAGTTCGCAAATCTGATTAATTGAGGGTTGAAGATGGCTATGATGATTGCCTCCCCACTCTGCTCTCATGGATTAGGGCAAAGGCTAATCAAGAAGATGAACAACGGCTCCTCCTAGCAATGGCTTGGTGGTGGAGGAGTTGAGTCAATCAGCTTCCAGGATTCAGATTTACTATCTTGTTGACATGTTGATGATGAAATACGCAAAGAGCAGATGGTTTATTCTGTAGATGGTTCAGGTGCTCGTAATTCCGATCCGTGCATAGAAGTTTGACTTGATTACTTGTGTAATGATTGGAGATATTAAGTAAACCTATATTTCTTGCTCCTAGACAGAATTGATATAAGATGAAACCATAAGAAAACCAATTTTATTCGCCCATCCAAGGCCCAAAATTAACCAATATGGCTCGATTAAATCTTCAGTAGAATATTTCTAATAAAATTTCTAATACAATGGATCCATTTATCCCTTTATTCTGTACCTATGATGTGGATGAATGTCTTCAAATCACACGAATCCAAGAACTCATCCTAAATAATATCGAGCATGCCACCCTAATCAATGAAAATAAGTGGAAGTAAACGTTGTTACATACAGACGATCTAAACGGTTGTTGACATGCGGAACATAAGACTCAAAGATTATAGAAGATAATAAATGAAGAACATACACAAAACTAAGCAAGAAAAAAAGAATTAGAAACAGAGATGGTAAAGCATAAAGCGCACACAGGTGGCGGAGGCGAGGGAGAGAGAGATGATGGTGGGCGAAGAGAGGGTGTAACAGGAGATGAAAGAAAGGGGGTTATCCAGAGTTTTGACGAGGTGGAGAAAATTATTAAAAAAAAGAGAGTTTAGACATATATACTAATATGGCATTTTTGTTTCGATCTAAAAATCAACGGTGATAACTCGTTTTTGTTAACTGAAGACCACATTGTTACCGGATCAGTAGATTAAGTACCACATTGTTACTTTTCAAAGTTTCGGTGTGACATTGAAATTAGGTGTATAGTTCATGAACTTTTGTGTAATTTACTCATGATTTTTTCTATATTCTTTTTTATTTTTAAACAAATGAGGATATGAGCACGACGATTCGATTCGAGAAAAACCAAAAATGGAAAGATGTGAGTGGATGCGGATCCGCGAAATGGAAGATAGATCCGAGTCTCCGATCACCACATGACCGAAGTTGAGTGGTCGTGCGAGGTAAAATAGGAACGTGCAGAGATCAAGATGTGAGATGGAAAATCGATGTTGGATTGGATTGGAAAAATTTTTATGATGAAAACTATGGATCTAAAATCTACAACACATGTGAAAATAAAAACTATGCTACGGTTACTTTAGAGAAACGACAGAAAAATTAAATCTAGCATGAGGGAGGCAGGCGTTGTGATGGCCTCGACGACAACCGGTCGGCTGTCATCGGACGGCTCGTGGGCTGGACTCCTCTATCAACCGACGGAATTTCGGGATTGAGGCTCCTTTTGCACCAAAGATTGATCAAAGAGAGAAAGAGGGAGGAGCTCAATAAAAAGAAAAAGAAAAAGAAAAAAGGGAATAATTACAAAAAAATATTTAGTGGTTAAATAAATCAATAATTAAATTAAATTCAGAATTAAATAAAAAAATTAAAATAATTACTTTACAAAAATTAATTAACCACCTTAATGGTGGTTATTTTATGGTAAAAAATTAAATCTTATATACGTGGTAGGTTTTCAAATCAAATAAATGTAAATTAAATATTATATTAATTTAATTAATTAATGTTAGATATTAAATTTTTTTTGGTGATTTTCATGTAAGGAAATTAGTTGTATACAAGTAATATATACATATAGCACAATATACACACTTACAAATAAGGAAATTAATTTTAGATGACTTTTTAATTTATTTTTTTAATTTTTATTTTTAATAATAAAGAAAATATTTACAATTGTGTACATTATGTATAAAAATAAATATGAATACGTATATATATAATAAGTAAGTGGTTAAATTGTAAAAACCACTCAAAAAATCAACTTTTCAACCGTAACTTCAAAAATTATAAAACCACAATCATTTTAAAGATAATATAATGTAGAGTACAATTTAGGTTAGTTTGATTCAATTTGAGTTTGCATGGAGTCAGGATTGATCTTTCAATTGTCACTTTACGACTTTTTCTGAGTGTGGATAATTTTAATATATACATTGTTTTACTTTTGATTATTTTTATTATTTACAAAATATTTTTATTTATAATTTTTGTATAGGAAAATATTTAATTTGAGGTCAATTTATATACAAATAAAATAGTGTAAGTTTTGTACAATATACAGGGAATAATTTACAAATTATTTCTTTGGACTTTTGAATTAAAGACCATATCTTCCCTTACTTTATTCTTGGTTGATCAAGTCAATTCTTGACCTTGTCTTGGGGTTCGGGTCAGTCTGCATTTATTTCATAAATACATCCTTTCTTTTCTTTTCTTTTTTCTTTTCTTCTTTATTCTTTTATTTTAAATATAAAGAGCGTTAAAAATGAATATTTAACAAATGCATGCAAAATGCTAATTTCATGAAATTAGTGGATATTTACAGGTATTTGACTGAGGAAATAAAACTAAAATAAAAGAATAAAGGCGATAAATCGTGGATTCATCATTCCCCTACTATACCTTTGCTAGTCCCTTAGCAAACACTTATTTGGAAAAATAAGTGAAAACAAAAATAAAGGAAATAAAAAGGAAGAAAACTAGAACAATGTTGACTTTTAAACTTATCTTCGTAAAATTGTAGTACGGAGCTCTGTCGATCCTTTGGATTATTAGTGTGGCGGAATCTTAATGGAAAATGGATTTAAAACCTAACAACCTCTAAGTTCCACAAGACTCCTATCCAGGTCTCCTCAACAATCAGCTCAGAACAAGTTTACATACATAAATTCTTATGATTATGAATCTTTACTTGTACGATATAAGTGAAATATAGCTCCTCATCTCAAAATTAGTAAAGAAACAGCCTCTCTCAACAAGGTAACTCTAGCCCCCTGGTCTAACAACTCTTTCCTCGAGGAGCGGGGATATTCCCTTCTAAGTTCAAGTACAACCAGCTCAAGAAGAGGGGATGGAGAAGAGAATGGACGATAACCAGTGTAACCAAGTCATCCGCTGCAAGCTTACAAAAATTTGACTTTGAAGCTCTTATTCTTTTCCACTTGTATATACACTCCGACATGCATTTTAATTTTCAACCAGTCATGTCTACTTTTGGAGATTCTGCATTTTTTCTTTATCTTTTTAGAAAATATATACAAGGTGCAACATGTACATAAGAAGTTTTTCCTCTTGAGCTAGTAGACTATCCCTCTTTTGAAGCATTATTGCAACCCCGCAACATCCTGTCTTTAGACCTCAACATCGCTAGACCAGGTTGAGATGCACTTCCCTTCCTAGAGGAGGACGAGAGATTCCGCATAGATGTACTACCCTCATATGCTACCCCAAGCTAAAAGATTCTTCCCCTTCACCACCTCCTCCATGAAGAGCTACATGTAGAGTGCTTGTCCAAGATAAGCTACGGGCTGAAAGAATCATGTGTGTGTCATTAAATATTCTACTTAGACTAATTAAGATGACATGTGAACACAGTCTTATGAACCCAAAGAATTAAGTCACTAGGACATGAAAAGACTTAACTCCAGCTCTTATAAGGTTCCTCTGAAAATAAGTGGATTAAGGTACAATTAAGCTTCATTCTTCAATTTTATTCCAGACTTATTTTGAATGTCAATGTTATCCTGAAAAATATGCATGCTAATGCAAGAAATATGTACAATGCAAAGAAAAGAAAGCAAAATCTTTTTATGAAATAATTTTTCTAATTTTGAACTTTTTTTGGATCTTCGAAAAATGATGTACATGTAAAAACAGAGATTTTTTATGCAATTTTTATAGACTTTTGGGTTTTGTTTTTTTGTTTTTGCAAAAGGGTTAGTATTATATACAAGTATATATACTAAGATTTTTTTAATAAGGGTTAGGGTTAGTAGATACGATACAAATATTTACACGGGAGTGAGTTAATTATTTACAAGAAGCACGTGAAAGGATTTATAACTTGAGTGTTAGTAATTTATACAAGTATATTTATAGTTATATTTTTTATTTTTTTATGTGTGATGCATATAATCCTCAAACTTATTTGAAAATAATTTTGCAAATAATTTTGAAAACTATAGTCCAAAATAATTTTTCAAATAATTTTACGAACATTTATAAACATTTGAAAACTATCTGCAAACATTTTTCAAATAGTATATATAGTTTTTTTTCAAAATAATTTTTCAACCATTTCAAAACATTTGTAGATAGTTTTACAACATAATTTTATTTCACACAGAAAAAAAGAAAAATTTTTACGAGCCAAAATATTTTTACAAATGTTGAAAACATTTTTCAAAAAAAAATTCAAATAGATTTTCAAACTACTTTCAAAATACTTCAACCCGAGTTATTAATCAGTATATACAAAAAGAATTTTGAGGAAATATTTGCATCTTTTTATTAGTTGGTTTTCAATGTATTTGTACAATATTTTAGCCATATTTAAAATATGAAAGTACGAGTTATGGCTAAAGTATATATACAATATATACGACACCCCCTATACTTAGCTCGAACTATGTCCTCATAGTGATCAGAAAGCGATGAAAAAGACATAACTCGTGCTTAGTATTGGGAAGTGAAAAGAATGCTATACTACAATGATTGAATAAAAGAATATGATGAATAGATGTCGGTGATCCCCTATACTTAGTATCAAGTAATCCTAAGTATAGGAGACTATACACAAGGGGATCACCGATTGATAGGATGTACATATACTACCTCCCCTATGCTTAGGGTAAAATATCCCTAAGTATAGGCAGCAAAACAGAGGTAATAGAATCAACCGGATAATCACAAGTCTGACATCCCCCTATACTTAGGGTAAAGTGCACCCTAAGTATAACATAATCATGAAGATGGGGTGTTTAGACAGAAAGAGTTAATGATATGGACATAATGATCTATACAGCTGCGAGTAGGACAATGTTGAGGCGCCTCTCAACAAGCGCCAGAGTTTACGCCCCTAGCTGGGCGCAAAAGCTAGGACAGTGATCGTAAATCTCCCCAAGTAGGAATATTCCTCCCTAACTCTCTATGCCATCTCAAATCTCTAGTCTGAAGTGAGAAAGGGAAGGTCATCAGCATCAGCTCCTCATAAATGATATCTAGGTATTCTCGTGATACACAAAAATCCTCAAACTCAGATATATGAATATATGGCTCCACGTGCACTCCCCCTGAAAACTTCGATAGAAGATTAATGAACTCTAAATCTATGATGAAGGGACTCCATGTAGAAGCGGATTATGCTTCTTGATCTAGGTACTCATCCATCATCCTAGGATAATGCACTCTCATCTCAGCAAGGTGATCAAAACTGTCTTGTATGTAGTCAATACGAATTCTTCGAGTGTCTTCTATTAGGACAATATACCCATAATAGGAATGTGGGTGGGGAGAAGATGTGATGTCGGTCGAAGTTCTGACTTCCCAAGAGAGTGGGTGTGAATGATGGGAATGAAATGAAGCAGCCGTAAAATCTAGCTAAAATGGAGTATGACCTGTCACGAAGAGAGGGAAAATAAGGGAGGGAGTGTGGGTTAGTAGAAACGAGGTGAAGGTAAGAAGGTAGACAGAAGGTGACTGCTAATGATCTAGAGAAGATGATCGTAGCCAACTCACAATAAAGACATCCAAACACAAAGCAAACCCTCGTTTCACTAACTCTACGCAATGTGAAGACCGTGAGATCTGATCTTTTATCTTTTCAAATTTAGAGTTAGGTGATAAAATAAAAGTTGTACAAACACTTAGGAGACTTAATGGGATTTGGGCACTACTCCTTAGTGTGTACGCGAACAATTAAAAGCGTAAACAATGAGGGGGTTGCTCTCCTAAAATAATGATGAATCAGTTATGTTTAATTTTAAGAGTCAGGTTCAATTAGCATTTCCAACTTTTTTTAAAAAAAATAATTTTTTATTTATTTTGGATATTTTCAATGAAACATCTAACGAGATTTCTTATTTCCTTTATTTCTATATCCACAAGACAGAGAGGGAAACAGAAAAGCCAATGCACAAAAAAAATATGGATGCAAATGCTAGAGATAGAGATGTGTACCTGACTCCAGCGCTCTACATGCAATATGATATGCACAGAAAAATTAAACTAATCTAAATGAATGCAATGTGAGAACCGTCCTAAGCATAAACTTCTATTATCGTGAAGCACATATTTATTTGACTAAGTCCAAGCGAGTTCTATAGGAACATATATTCTATTAGAGGCTTTGGACCTAATGCTACCTGGCTCGATCAAATAGAAACATAAATCTAGGGGCTCAAGCACAAAAAATCCGCGTGAAACAAATAAAAAAATAAATTAAAAGCAATAAAACAAGACATGGAAAACATCGGTGAGGTCTCCCAAGTGCACCAGCACTTGGCGAATCAGACTCCGAAATGTCCAAGTGTCCAAATGTCCAAGTGTCTTAAATTATTACAAATATTTACAAAAGTTCTATAAATAAAATAACTGTCTTCTTCTCCTCTGCTCCTCTTCATGTGCTGGTCCCTCCAAAGAATCCAAGTCGTATCCATGGCGGTTCCTTGCAGAAAAAGTGAAACAAGAGATGGTCAAAAAACAATTACAATAAATAGAGATAAAAAATAAAGTTGAAAAATGACTAGAAAGTCGTACTCCCCGGTAACGGCTCCATTCTGATGAGCGACCAATCAACTGGGGTTAAGTATGCAAATATATCAATGATTGTTGCGACCACAATCAATCGGCTTACTTAACGAGAAAAATGTATTAAACCACTTTAAAGAAAATCAATCAATGAAAAGAAATGTAAGTGGTCTGCGCTATTTAATTTACCTGGTATAGAGACCAGGGTCGAACACAAGGAGCACGATTGAAAAACTAAGTAGTCAAATTTCAAAGTAAAATAAAATAATTTTTAGTGGTTTTTTTTAAAAATTTTGTTTATTTTAAATAAACACACAAGTCACAATATGCACACACACTCTCTTTGTATTTTTCAATGTTATAAAAAATGCTCAGAAAAATCCAGAGAAATTGGTTTTGTGTTTTATAGGTTTTAAAATATTTTTAGTAATTTTTTGTCGAATTTTTAGATGTCTTTTTATTTTTATAAAATTCAAACAGTGCTCAAAATATAAAACAATGCACAACCTGAAGTAATTTGCAACTTAAAATTAATTTATGTGCCCCCCAAAAGTCCTAGAAGTTATTTTATGATAAACTATAGACAAATATCTGCATACATGAACTTGAATCAGCATTTTTGGATTTTTCTGGAATTTTTTACATTTTTTCTAAATTTTTAGTATTTAGTATTTTTTATTTTTATAAATAATTAATGCATGAAATTTGATTAGAAAATTAAATACAATAGAGTACACCTTTTTTTGAATTTTTAGAACAATATTCAATTTTTTATGATTTTTCAATTTTCAGGTAGAGAAAATGACACTGTTTTTGAATTTTTTTAATAATATCAAGTAAAAACAAAATACGGTGAAAGTTATATACAACGGGGAGACAAGTGATAGGAATATAACACAATTTTTACCGAATTTATTGAGTAATAAAAAGGTTTATTTCAATAAAAAGAACAAGCAAAATAAATGTCTGGATAACAGGGGCTAAAATGTAATTATTTAAAGCTTCTGCCTCAGTAATTAATAAGAAATAAAATATGGGATAAGAATCGTAAGTTACCTAGTAAACACGTACGTTGCACGTGCGTTGGACAGGCAAGGGTCTCTTTGTAATTTTGAAAACCTCCAGGGGCATTTACACAATTTTTCCAAATATATTTTTTAAATCACAACCATTGGGATCTTGGTGCGTTGTGTCTTCTCAATCCACAAAGGAGGGGGGCTCTCTTCTCCCATGCCCAATCAAGGCGGACGACGAACACACGCGCGATTGCTCGAGGATGGAGGTTGGCTCCTTCGCACGGGCGGTGACGGGCGGCTGTGGTGGAGGGACGAGGGTGGAGAGACCACGGTGGAGGTAAAGGTGGTGCGCGGTAGTGCGCCACTCCTCCCAGCGGTCAGGGCGACGAGGCGGTGATGGTGGTCGACGGGACCAGCTCCTTCGAGATGGCGGAGGACTGACGTGTGGGTCCAGGACGATATGATCGTCGACGGAGCAGCCCGCCCCGCGGCGGAGAAAGGACGGGCGGCGGTCGTGCGCGGAGGAGTTGGCGATGGTGCCGCCAGGTGCTGGGCGACGGGTGGCGCGGTATCGGCAGTCGTTGATGGTAGGCTACGGTGCACTGGTGGCTGGCGGGGGGCACAACAACGCTGGAGATGAGGGCGGCGCGCGGCGGCACCGCTATGGACATGCCCCTTGTTTTTTTTGTTTTTTTTCCTTTTTTTATTTTTGTTAAGTAGAGATAAAAGAAGAAATCTTTTGTTTTTTTATTTTTTACAGAAAATGTAGGGACCTTTTTATTTATTATTTTATTTTTTGTCCCGCAAAATAACTATTAGATAGAGAAAATATATATGATTATATATATTTATTTAATTTTAAACAAAAGAGGATACGAGCACGACAGTTCGATCCAAGAAAAACCAAAAATGGAAAAACGTGAGTGGATGCGGATCCGTGAAATGGAAGATAGATCCGAGTCTCCGGTCACCGTACGTGAGCGAAGTTGAGTGGTTGTGTGAGGTGGAATAGGAACGTGTAGAGATCGAGATGTGAGATGAAAAATCGGTGTTGGATTGGATTGGAATTTTTTTTATGATGAAAACTATGGATCTAAAATCTGATACGCAAATGAAAATAAAAATAATGCTACGATTACTCTAGAGAAACGACAGAAAAAATGGATCTAACCTGAGGGAGGTGGGCACCGTGACGGCCTCGATGACAACCGGTCCGCTGTCACTGGACGACTCGGAGGCTGGGCTCCTCTATCGACCTATGGAATTTCGAGATTGAGGTTCCTTCTCTACTAAAGATTGATCAAAGAGAGAATGAGGGAGGAGGAGCTCAAAAAAGGAAAAGAAAAATAAAAAAAGGAAATAATTACAAAAAGGAAAGTATTTGGTGGTTAAATAAATAAAAAAGTAAAAAATGACATTCAGAATTAATAAAATAATTAAAATAATTATTTACAAAAACTAATTAGCCACATTAATGGTGGTTATTTAAGGTAAAATATCAAATCTTATATACATGGTAGATTTTCAAATCAAATAAATGAATAAATTAAATAAATAAATCGAATTTTTATAATTATATTAATTTAATTAATTATTGTTAGATATTAATTTTTTTGGTAATTTTTATGTAAGGAAATTAGTTGTATAAAAGTAATATATACATGTAGCATAATATTCACATATACAACTAAGGAAATTATTTTTAAATGATTTTTTAATTTTATTATTTATTATTTATTATTTTTGTTTTTAAAAAATGAAGAAAATATTTACAATTATGTACACTGTGTATCAAAATAAATATGAACAGGTATATATGCAATAAGTGGTGAAATTGCTAAGACCACCCTAGAAAACAGACTTTTCAACCATACATCCAAAACTTATGAAACTATAGTCATTTTAAAGATAATTTAATTTAGAGTAAATGGGGGTGAATTTGATTCAATTTGAGTTCGTTTGGAGCCGAAATTGATCTTTCAATTATCACTTTACGACTTTTGTTGAGTGTGGATACTTTTTATATGTACATGGTTTTACTTTCAAATAATTTTTATTATTTACAAAATATTTTTATTTACAACTTTTGATAGAAAAATATCTAATTTGAGGTCAATTTATATACAAATAAAATAGTGTAAGTTTTGTACAAATATATAGGAGATAATTTACAAATTATTTTTTTGGATTTTTGAATTAAAGAGCCTATCTCCCCCTTCTTTATTTATGGTCGATCAGGTCAAGTCTTGACCTTCTGTCAGGTCGGTCTGCATTTATTTCATAAATACATCCTTTATTTTCTTTTTTTATTTTCTTTTTCTTTTCTTCTTTATTCTTTTATTTTAAATATAAAGAGCAAGGTTGCAGAAGTCGGCAGTCGGTACTCGGTCGGCAGGGTCACTGACTAAGGATTAATCGGCAGTCGGGAGAGTAATCGGATTTAGTCGGGCATTAATCGGTTTTGAATATTTTAAGTATTTTAAATATATAAATTAATTTTTAATACATATATTGTCATTTATATTCATATATTTAGCAATTTTAATATTTTTACGAAATTAAATGTTGATGGTTTCTTTCATTAAATGACAACAACTATAGGTATTACGACAATTCAAAATTTATAATGACAAACAACCATAGGGCTGTAATAAATTACGCCCATGCAATATTACCATGAGATATTGTGTGGCCTATCTATATTACCCAACATCTCACTCGACTATATAACTTCTTCTTAGCACTGAAATTTTCCAATAATAATTATAAACTACACTCAACTATATATGCAGTGAAAATATATCCCTTAGAAAGTGTTGATGGTTTCTTTCATTAGATCTAGAAACACAATCTAATTTCTATTATATGGTTAACTGTAAATCATCAAGAAAGACAATAGCTTGTGAAAAATGTTAATCAGGGAGAAATACTTGGTACTTTCATAAAAAAACCAAACCTGGGCGGCTAGGTTGGGCGTTGGAGAAGCTCGGAGGAGTTCTTGGAGAGGAGCTTTGACCTCCCTCGAGGTCGGCGGCTCCAAGACGAGGGGTCCTTCGACTGGAGCTAGTGGAGATGCCATCCGACGATTAGGTTTGGTGGAGGCGGAGTTGGAGGGTGCGGTCGAGTTTGGGTGTCTAGCGGAAATTAGGGTATGGGAGCTTACTGTTGAATAGTAAGTTCCCTTTAGAGGATAATCGGGCATTCAATTATTCGGGTTTTCAGGGGTCCAGTTAAAAAACAAAAAAAGTTCTATGCAAAAAGCGGCCGAGTAATCGGCCGACTAAACCGACTACTCGGCCGAGTAATCGGGTCTGACCGATTAGTGACCGAGTTTGGCTAGTCGACTCGGCTACCCTGCCGAGTCGACTAATCGGACCGACTAATCGGATTAGTCGGCCGATTTCTACAACACTGATAAAGAGTGTTGAAAATGCATATTTAATAAATGTATGTAAAATGCTAATTTCATGAAATTAGCGGATATTTACAAGTATTTGACTAAGGAAATAAAGCTAAAATAAAAGAATAAAGGCGCTGAATCATGGATTCATCAAGGAAGCAGTTTTGGATCTATGCAAAATCGACCACACATTTGAATATGTGGCGATAATTTTACTTGTCTAGCGTACTAAGGTCCAACACAGGGACACAAGCCTCCTCGTCGATTAATCAGAGATTAGTGTTTAAATTGAGCAATTAAATACCTTAACCTAGGTCTCCTAATGCAGACAAAATGATATATGCACATGAAATAAGGTAAAACATGATGCATACAATAATAATGCAAGACAATGATGCATACAAAACGAGGAATGAATATCATGCATTTTTTATTTTAATTTTTTGCAATATAAAATGATGCAATATGTAATAAAATGCAATGCAGTGCAAACAGAATGACGCAAGTAATTATCCCATTAAATTAATTAGATTAATTGAGCAGTAAAAAGAGATTCAATTTCAGTGTCATTTGAAGCAAAGAGATAATTCAAATATCTAATTATGACATTTAAATAAACAGTAAATGACACATAAATATCTAAAATTTAACATACTACATTATGCATCAAATCAGTGCATAAAAACATGCCATCATGTAGGGGATGAGATTAGCAATACAATAAAAATGAAATCACTTGATTTGGAGATAATATGCTCTAAATATTAAAAAAAGAGTTTAGGAGCATAATTGCAATAAAAACATGGAAATAAAAGGGATAAAATATGCATTACGGTCCTTCAGAGGGACATTTTTGTAATATGCTAAACTTAGTGAAGACATATTGTAATTTTCCCAAGTGCAGCACATGAGGCACGTAAGGGTGGGCAAGACCTTAATGCAAATTCTAAAAGGCAATGGGGTTGGGCTGCAATATACCCAACACGCATGCGCATGGCACGCATGTGGGCTAGGTTCGTATGGAGGCATTGTCAGCTGCCGGTTCGAAGGCCATGCGGCGTGGCTTCCGTGCTTCATCTTTGCTTCGATTCGACCAAACCTCCTGGATCGGAGCCGAGGCTGGAGCATGATGTGGGTCATCTGATCAAGATGATCGAGCGATAACTATAGCCCGTGGCTCCACCTACTTCTTCCTCGAGCGTGGCGACGAAGATGGGACTCCAACGATCCCCCTTGAGCTCCTCTGGCATCATTCTCAAGTGTTGAGGGTCGGGAAACCTCGTGGGGAGGCTGGCGAAGATCCTGGATGGGGGAGGGAGCTGCGGAGCAGGTTGAAGCGACAAGGCGATACTCCCTTGCCAGTACAAAGGTTCTAGAACGGAGCAAAGGTGTCGGCTACGACCATTGAAGAGTTGACATGTAGAGGGGTAGCTGAGTACATAGCTGAGGCATGGTAAATGAGATGGAGGACTGGCAAGTGGAGAATAGGGATCCCAGAGTGAGATCTCCTCCACCTCCGGCGGAGGAGATGATCTGGAGTGGAGGGGGTTGTGGAAGAAAGGGAAGATGATAGGGAGCTCCCGCGAAGGAGAGGGTGGTTCGACTAAGCTCATGGGCTAGTCAGTGATCGATGAGATGGTGTGTTTGCATGGAATTAATTTAGAGAAAATAAAGGAAAAATAGATGGAGGAGCTTAGTTTACCGTAGGAGGAATTGCATTAGAAGGGAGGCCTGGGATGAGGCTCCGTTCGAGCCTCTAGTCTTCACTCAACATGCACGGCCGGGGCATAGAGCTCAATGGCGATGACACGACAGTAACATGGTCTACCGACCTTGGATCAACACCTGGAGGTGTCCCCATCGTTGGAGCCCGATTCTATGTCCCCTTGTCATGGGGAGGATAAGAGCCCTATGGGAGACCCCATGAAATGGTGGACAGAGTGGAATGGAGGAGGAGGAGGAGAGGTTTTTGTAGGGGGTGTTGGGCGTTACATGTGCAGTGGTGGCGACTTTGTAACGTTTGTGAGACGGTCCTAGGAGTGGATGTTGTGGGTGTTGAAGGCTGTGCGAGAAGCGGGGGCATTAGAGCTACGAGGAGGTGATGTTAGGTAGAGGAGACGGGGGGTGGAGTGATGGAGAGAATGGGAAGAAAATCGATGGGCGGTGAGGTAAAGACGATTACCACAAGTGGACGATGAGAAGTGACCATTGGATCATGTGAACCAACGGTCAGGAGGAGGGTGTTTAGGAGCATCCCAGATATGATCAGATCTAGTTGGATCGTGTGGTTGAGGAGCGAGTGGGAAGGGGCGGTTGAGATATCTTGATCCAGGAGATCAAGTGGATGAAAGTTAGATGTGGGTGAGCGGTGTAGATGTAGCCAAGCAGAAGGATCAGAGGGTCCAGGAGGATATCGGGTGGCGCAAGAAGAGCGGGCAGTGTGGCAGTTCCAGAGAGCGCAATGTGGCCAAATGGGAATAATTGGAAAATAGAAAAGAAATGAAAAATATAAAAGAAATAAAAGGAAGCGGAATTAGCAAAAAGTCAAACACATGAAATCTTGGAAATATCGAGGATATCTACAAGTTTTGTGTTGAACAAAAAGACAAAATCAATCAAATAAACAAAGTAACAATTTTGGAAGCATTCTCAATGAATAAAAACACCTCGTTTTAATTCTTTTACATTTTTACATTTTTTCTTTTAAAGGCAAAATAAATATATACAATAATTAATATATTTTTTAAGAAATTTTAATAAGAATAAAATAAGGGAAAACAAAGAAAATAAAAGGGATTGGTTTATACATTAATCATGGTTATTTACAAGCAGGGGTTTAATAGTTAATTAAAGAGACTTATTGATAATTTTTATTGATTGGTCAAGCCCGGAGGACAATAAGGAGATATAGTGATGATAAATCAGAGATTCGTCAGGACTCTGAAATTCATTAGAATACGGTACTCAATTGATCACGTAATGAATGTCAATCTCATCATCATTTGTCATCCTATGTAAGCTAACATTATCATCAAAATTAGGGAAACTGTATAATAAACATAATTTAATAAAAAATATAACATATATATAAGAACAAATGGAAAAAAGAAAATCAAACAAAGAGAGAGATAACCAATTCGAATATATGTGCAATATGTGTTGTTAAAAAAAGGAAAATATATATCTTAGAAAAAGTATCGTATGATCATAACCTATAGGACTAGCTAAAATAAAATATTCTTAAAAATAAAAATAAATAAAATGTAAAGAAGCAATTTAAGGCATGATATATGAATACAATGTTCCTATACCTATATATATCACATACTTTTTTTATTTTACATTAAAAAAATCAACATAGTTCTTTTTACAACTAATAAAAAAATGAAAGACACGAGGAGAAATCAGAGAAACATTCCACTATAAATATCTGAAAATATAAGTGAAAGATGATGTTACCAATTAATAACTAAAACTCAAATTCACCTCAATCGCTTTTATAGTTCTCAAAATTATATTAACTAAAATTTAAAAATGTTAAAAAAATAAACCGCTTGAAAACACAAAAGATAGACTTTTGATCCATTATACAACTATTATTTGTATAAGAATAAAATTCAAAGAAAAATTTATAATGAAATCAAAATGATTTTTTTATACATTGTAGGATAAAATGTGAAACATGCAAGAAACTTATTACAAATTTCCAACTTAAACACCTAGAGAATATACTCTGAAGCTAACTCATAAATAAGTCTTCTTCCCATACCTGTAACTTTTAGAGAAAACTCTAATAACGTCAACCTCACTTCTAAACCCATCTTTAAAAATTAATCAAAATATTAGAAATACTAAAAAAATCAAAACTCTTAAGATGTAAATGTTCAGTTTTGGACCTCAGTTTGAATATAAATAAAATCACAACTTTGAAAACTCATATTTATTTACATATTGATCTAGTTTATGAATAGTCAATTTTAAAGTTCTTGCAAGCTACGAGCTAAATTAATAATACATTAGAACTCGAAATGCATAAGCTCACTTTTGGAACCTACACATATAGTGTATAATACAAATCCAAACTTCAAAGTAATAACCTTTTCATTTCAGTTCTTTTTTAATCATGTTTAATTTCATAATAAAGATAATATCTACCTCTTCAGTAATAAATATAAAAAATAAATTTAGTAATTATAAAATAGCTAAAAATAAAAAATATCCATTTATATTGCAAATAATACCTTAAATTTGTCCAGAAATAATAACGAGGAACACGAGTCTTATATGAATTTTTTCACAATGATATCCGATTTTTATTTTAAGAGTTTTGCATATTACTTCATTCTCATCGCTTGACCCTAAGTTAAAATAATTTCTCCCATAATTTCAAGTACAAAAATCCTCAATCTATAAACGTTGGGCACACCAAAAATCCTACCTTCGTCTTTTGGACGTCCAACCCACATTTATGTTTTACTTGTTCCATTATTTTACGCATTCACATATTTTTTTAACAACGATACAATTTATATGAGATTAAACGATTCTAAGAGTAATAAAATATATTCTAGATAAATAGTTGTGAGTCATTTAATGTAATTATTAGTGGATTATACACACAAATAAACACGAGTTTTTCAATATTTTATTTGTTGAATTAGCATATTTTTATATTTTTTATACATACATACATACATACATATATACATATACATGTACATACATACATATACATATATATACATATAGGAAATATTTCAGATAAGGTGCACCTTTCCTGGGTGCATGGAAAGCCCGCCATCCTAACCATCCATAGTCAATCTGATGGTTATCATTAATGGCTCGTTATCTATAGTTTTAAAATGTCGAAAAACCCATTATGGTCATTTTGGTATATTCTATATTTAGAATGCAACAAAATATCTCCTAAATTATCTCACATCTCTCTCTCTCTCATGTCTCTCTCTCTCTCTCTCTCTCGACGATGGCTCTCTCTCGACGACGACTCTCTCTCTCTCCTGTCTCTCTCTCGACGACGGCATATGGGAGGATGCTGCTCCGACGTCCTCCATCGCCTCCCCAACAGATCACGATCACCTACGTCGTGAAGATCATCGATGACGGCATGTGGGAGGAGGTTGGTCGATTCCACAGGTTCAAACGTCGGAGATCGTGCTGGTGGATGTGAAGGTAAGCGAGGAGGGGAGGAGAAGGTTGAAGGAGTGCGTGAATGGAGGTGTGTGGGCGGAGGAGGGCGTGCATGGAGGAGGTGGGTCGTGGAGGAGAAGGGCGGAGGAGGTGCGGGTAGAGAGGATGATGGAGATGGAGGGCGTGCCCAGGTTTTTACAATACAATGACCTATTTTGCAATCTCGAGTTTTTTTTTACAATCCCAGATCGTATTTTACAATAGCATATCATCTTTTTACAAATTTCAGACTGTTTTTTTACATTTATATGCGTGGAGGAGGTGGATCGTGGAGGAGATGGTTGAAGGAGTGTGTGAATTAAGGTGTGTGGGCGGAGGAGGACGTGCATGGAGGAGGTGGGTCGTTGAGGAGAAGGGCGGAGGAGGTGCGGGTAGAGAGGATGCTGGAGATGGAGGGCGTGCCCAGATTTTTACAATATTTTGACCTATTTTGCAATCTCGAGTGTTTTTTTACAATCCCAGATCGTATTTTACAATATAAATGACATATTTTGCAATCTCAGACTGTTTTGCAATCTCGAGTTTTTTTTTACAATCTCAGATCGTATTTTACAATTACATATCATTTTTTTACTAACTGTGATCTTATTATACAATGCAGGATGCAAAATTACAATAGAGATTCGAATTTTACAAAGATGCTTGGCATTTGTGAAAAACGCACATAATAAGATCTGATGGATTTACAATCTTCATACAGATTTTACAAAACGTCCATGATCTTTTACAATAGTGTTATCAAAATTACAATTATTAAAATAGAAATATTACTAATTGTGATTTTATTTTACAATGCAGGATGCAGTTTTACAATATCAAGCGGAATTTTACAAAAAAATCTGCTATTCTACATTGCGCGAAAATTCTACCATGTTGGCGAAAATTCAGTAACTAAAAGGCAACAAAAAATACCAAATCAGACACGCTAAAAATGAAAAAATATAAAGACGGAATAAATTTCAAATTCGAAATTAAATTCAAATTTAAAACGAAAATGTATGGACTAAAATACCCTTTTGGATGAAGATCCGTTAGATCGAGATCTAACGGATCTCGTGATGGGCTTTCCATACACCCAGGAAAGGTGCACCTCATTGGAAGGGCCCTCTATACATACACACACACACACACACACACATATATATATATATATATATATATATATATATATAGGGGGCCTTTCAAATAGGACGCAGTCCTTCCATTCGTAAGGAAGGACGCCCCTTTTTTGTATAAAACAGGGCACTTTAGTAGAATACGTATATAGTTTGTGTTATAGGTGCACGTTATAAATACAAAGCCGCACGTTATAAATACAAAGCCGCATACAAAACTGCGCATTATAATACAAACATTAAAACTGCACATTATAATACAAAACTGTATATGTATTCTACAAAAGTCATCCTGTTTTATACAAAAAAGGGGCTGGCCTTCCTTAGGAATGGGAAGGACTGCGTCCTATTTGAAATAAATCCTATATATATATATATATATATATATATATATGGGAAAGGGAGCCTACTTTGTAAAGTAGGTAACTTACCTACTTCACATTTCATTTTTCTAATTTTTTATTTTTTTTCAAAAATGCCACCATGGGTTTTCATAATTATATCCCTCTAATATGCCATTCAAATTTCGTCAGAAACAGAGACTCCTACGACCTCCATCCAGACAATCATCTTTTAACAGTCACATATTTGCTGTATTTTACATGTTCTGGATGAAGGCCGTAGGAGTTTCCGTTTCTTGATGAATTTTGAATGACATATTAGAGGGATGTAATTATGAAAATCCACGGTGGCATTTTTCAAAAAAAAATGCAAAAATTGGATGTGAAGCAGGTAAGGTTACCTGCTTCACAAAGTAGGCTCCCTTTCCTCATACACACACACATGATAATAGATTTGCAATAGATTAATTTGATATAACCTATAAATAACTTGAAGATATATATGATAAGTAAAATAATTTTAGAATTATTAAAAAATGGCATTACATGCAATTAGCTTCAAAATTACAACGTTTATGCCATATCTCTGGTTTGTATACACATAAAGTTCTATCTTTTTATTTTTAAGTTAGGATAATTTAAAGTATCTTATATAGAAGTTACAAAATGTATTTAGAAATTTAATATTTTATTTTTAATAAGAATATAAATAACGACAACATTTTATTGATGATCAGGACATGTGATGCACTTCCAAAATAGGCTGTGGATTTTTTACTTCACTTATTCTATTTTAAATTTTTATATATTCTTGGATGCTATCGAGTAACAACAAAGCATACACGAAGATTCAATCTAATGTATGGAAAAATAGATGTGGCATATTGGAGGTCGAAATACATGCAGACAATTGTTCTTTTAGTGCAAATGAAATTATTTCTTTTTATTTTTGAGTTTATTCCTTTATTTTAAATACAAGTTATTCTGATTTGTTTTTTTGTTATTTTTAACTATAAATCATGCTTTAAATATGCAATCTTCTATTGCGCGACTTGTTTCGTTGTCTATATTGTGCAATATAAAAAATAGTTTCTTGCTTCTTTTATTTCAATTTCTGTTATGATATCCTGATCTTATTTTCAATGTCAGTCTACTTTTGCTAATGCATATTACTTATTCTCTTTTATTTCAATTTTACTGCAGTCAGCATGTATTAATAATTTACGTCGGTACTTGATGAACTTTTAGTCCCATCTGAACCTAAGATTCTACATAATTTAAAAGCAACCAAGATCAAGCCACATGCATTTCAAATACACTTGTCAAACAAACAAAAGTGAGCGAGTGAGAACGTAAACAAGCCATGTATGCAACAATGTCCAACTATGCACAATACATGGATATTATATTGGGGAGTGCAGAACCCCCAAAGATGACCATTTCAGGGTGGGCCTTTGTAATCGTAAGTAGAAACGACCATTTTCAATTGTCGATCCATCTCCTCTGAAACTTACCTATCCCCCCACTTAACTAATACGATGCCAAAGATCGGATTCTACTAAATAAGAAAGCCGAGCCGCTCCACCACAGTGTGAGACGTGGAAGCCCAAAGCCCAAACCCAAAGTACCGGACCTGCTGTCCATCAGATCTCCCTCTCTCTTCGCGAACCTCCCCTCTCCGACCACCTCGAGATGACGGCGCCCGCGGAGGAACCCGAGATCCCCAACCCGTCCGGTTCTCCCGCGCTGAAATCGAGCGAGGAGAAGCCCGGATCTGAGTGGAACGGCGTCGGGAGCCGCACCTTCACGATGAGGGAACTGCTGACCGAGCTGGAGGAGGACGGGAAGGCTGACGGAAGCGAGATATCTGATCAGCAAGATGACACTCCTGGGGGAGGGAGGAAGGAGCCGGCTTCGTATCGCAGGTACTTCTTACTAGAATCTTCATACGTCTGTCAACCTGCAGCTTTTGACGACTGTGATAGTCTAGTAGATTGAAGTTGGTGAATGTTGTGAGGAAGTTTAGGATTTGGCAAGAACGAATCTAGACTTTGTGAGGAAATCTGTATGATTGCATTTGTTTACTGGAGGATTAGTGTGATGGTATCTGCTGCATGTGGATCATTTTTCGAGGTTATTTCTTTTAAATCTTTGGAGGTTGTTTAGGCCTCCTTTGCACTGAAGTTTGGATGGCTACCTTTGATTAACCATCTTTCCATAGAAATATTGTCATTTGAATGTAAATACGATGTCTTGATTGGAGGGAAGAATCCTATATGGCTGCGCCAGTTTATGTGGACCTGATTGGTTTTGATTTTGGTTCTATTGTAAAAACTGTTGGATGTGACACTAGATGGAATTTCTTCTTTCTTGGAACAACTTGATCTGCTATTTATCTTCCTAATTTGTTCAGCCAGGAAAACTCCCAGCATGTGGGACAAACTGATGTATCAATGGATTTAATCAATAATATTTCTGGTATGAATGAGGAGGGTCGCTCTCGCCAAAAGATTCTTGCTTTTGCTGCAGGAAGGTAACATACCCCATTGCTTTGTACTTTACACCTTGTTCATTGTGACTAAATGGAAGGGCGCGGCTCATAAAGCATTTTTTTGTTTACTACTTTGAAAACATATATAAACATGATTAGAGATGTACAATTTCTTGTGAAGGTTCCTCTGCGTTGGAAACATGATTATTATATAGTTTGGTCATCACCATTACGGGCATTCATCCTTTTCTCTTTCTTAAAAAAATCCAGAAAGATTATTCTACTATTAGATATGTGCTTTTTGACCATGTATCTGTTTTAAGTAATTAGTATGCTGGACAATTGAAGCTCTTTTTATTTGCTATATAGATATGCGAATGCGATAGAAAGAAACCCTGAGGACCATGATGCTTTTTACAATTGGGCTCTAGTTCTTCAGGTGATTAAGTGCAGTTTTTAAATTGTTGGTTTCAATTGATAAGAATTGATTGCATTACATAATCTCTCATATTGTTACCACTTTCTTCAATTGGACTTGGGGCCATAATAAATGAAAGTTTTCCTACCCTGCTGCCCAAATACTTTTATTTTCTGAACATTGTATGATGGGACATTGTGTCCTGACAGCCACTTGGACCGACAGCACATGACTGTTGGATATTTTATATTTTTTGCCCATGATCTTTGAGAGGCATATGATGCTTGGATATTCCGTATTTTTTGTCCACGATTTCAGTACTCAATAAAATATTTCATGGATGTTGCGTTAGGTAGTCGATAGCGAGCGTAAAACAGTCGTAGACAACTTCCTAAATAGTATTTTTTTAAAAAATGCTATTTAGGAAGTTGCCTCATGACAGTCGGATCTTTTTATCATGGATTTAAGAAAACATATAGATTTTATTGGGGCGTTCCCTACTTGCGACGCGTTGCATCACCCGAATGCAATTGCGAGAAAACCACTTAAGATGGGTTGTCATTTGCAAAGAAGATCACCTGATGCACCAGTTAGGAGATGTGAGTGTTGGGATGTTGAGCTGGCTAAGAGAGGGCAAGGACGGCCCAAGAAGTGTTGGAAAGAGACTATATGAAGGGATTTTAGTTTTTTGGATATAAGCCCAAGATTGACCCAAGATAGATATGAATGGAGGTGAAGAATCCATGTAGCCGACCCTACTTAATTGTGGAAAAAAGGCTTTGTTGTTCTATTAGATTAATATTCTAAATATCCGATCATAGGATAAACCGTATAATATGAAACGAATATAGCTTGTATTCATTCTCATTCACCCTCAAGTACACAACATAAACACACCATGTTCTTGTCCTAACAAAAGAGATATACATACGAATATTTATAACATTGCAAAACATGACACTTCCCGCTTCGGTGCTCGTAATTCAGCGGAAGGTATCATGATGCTTGTAATTTATATTTTTTATATTTATAATTGAAAATGGATGGGTGGACATCATTTTAAATACCCACCCTTTTCTTAAAATTATTTGACGGAAGTTCTGAAACATAAGGGGCGGAGCACTATTATTGCACCGGTTGCTCAATCACTCCAGCCTTGAGATATGGAAATGTTAGTTGAATTGAACCATTGCTGAAACATGCACAATAGCAACCATCTAAATAGTCACAAATCACATGCATTTAGACAAGTTCACCATACCAAAAGGCTTTATCCTATTTTTACGCTTGTCCTACTTGAGACTTACAAGAACTTCACTACAACTATATGTAGCGTAGTCCAATTGTAATACAAGCACACAGCTTACTAGTTTTTATTTTTCAACTAAACGAGAAAGGCTTTCACTAAGAACACTTGACAACCTTTCCAACCTTTCATTAACAAAGGTTTCCAATATAGAAACCCCGAAATTTTTAACTGAAGTTTACTAGGTGTAGCGGTGCATAAATAAGTGTAAAGATGCTCTAGAAGCATGTAACGGGGCATAAGTAGGTGTAAAGATGCACTTGAAGCAAGTACCAAAAATAAAAATTAGAATGGTGATGCAAACCCGGGTTTTAGTGGAGAGAAATTTGGGGAAGAGGAGCAGAAGGGGAAGAACATACATGTTGCATGGGATTTTTGGGGAAGAAAGCACGAAGATGCGCAAAGGAGAGAGAAAGGGATAATTGGAGAAGCTTTAAATTTTGATTAAACTTCAACTGATAGTAAACATTTAGTATCATCCCCTTTATATAGGAGGGGTGGAATTACAAAAATAGAAAGATAATAAAATTAAAATCAAAATCTTAATTGACTACTAAGATATATCTAACCAAAGAACTAACAACGGCTCACATGCGATCTGTTTATTTAAAAATTTAAATGACTCAGATTGGACCTAATAAGACTACTAACCCTAATTTAAGTTAATCAACTCTAACTAGACGGATAAAATAACCTAATTTAATAACAATATTATTTTTTTTCATAATTTTGCAATTCCTTGTTGCATAAGCTCTCTACCGCTTTGAAAAACTCATCTCATGATGAGTTGCTTGATCTTCGAGTGCAATGTGTGCGATATTTGATCACATAATTTATCAACCTGTTTCCCATCCTCAATGTTTTTTTTTTCTTTTGGAAAGAGAAGCCTACTTGTAATTTATTTATCCTTTCACTAGAATAAAGTCTTCCTTTAGCTCTTTCCTAATTTTAACCCTTCGATAAAGAGCTTTCTGTGGAGGGACTTCTTAAAAATTTTCTTAGGATTTGTTCGATTCCGTTTCTTGGGAAATACGTAGCTGAGTGGAGGAAGCCCCTCAAACCTTCTTATATTTCTTGCTAGGGTTTCTTCCTTGTGGTGCCACCCAACTTGGTAGCCACGCTGACCTAGGGTTTGGAGGTCCCGAGTCTTGCAGCGACGTCAAGCTTTGCAGAGAAGGTGGCATCGAACCTCGCAGCGGTGGTGCATGCTATGGTTGCATGGGATTCAACGTCAGACATTGTGATCGGGGTCGCGATGGTGGTGACGGTGGACTCATCACTGGGTCTTGAGCTTCCAAACCCAAGCACGACATCTGTACAAGTTACAATGCAATCAACAAAGGTAGGGGTGACGGTTTAATGACGTGTTTTGAGCTGTTGGGGAAGGAGATGGTGATGGTGGTGATTGTGTCACGATCTTGTGGATATGATTGGCGCCGACGATAGAGGTGGTGGTGCTAGGCCGACGACAGTTGTGTTGGTATTGGTGGAGAAGGTGGCTCTGGTGGTGGGAAAGTGGGTGGTGGCGTTGGATACAATTGTGGTGGTGGAGGTTTTGGCCTGTGAGATGGGAGTGGTGGTCGCTTCAGTTGGGCGATAATGGTGGCTTCACGAGGGGTAGTGGCAGCTTTCGTTTTGCGGCATGCAACGACTTCATGAGGGGTGGTGGTGGAGGCCCAAATACCTCTTAGACAATAATCAAGGCAGCGATGATGTCTTCATGAGGGGGTAGTGAATGCTCAACGACCTCTCTGACAACAACTTTTTCTCTTTGTTTTTGCTGTTGCTAGAGTTACATTGCAAGGATGATAAAAGTCGTAGTTTTTTCTTGAATAAATGTATCTTCTTTGTACCACGTTTCCAACCATACATGTACTTTCAAACTCGATTCGCATCATTTTGTATGAAAACATCATGTTTTGTATTTCAATCGCTAATACTTACATGATCGTCAAATTGTAGGAACGATTAGAAATTCATATTCTGATACAAATTGATGCAAACGGGGATTTTGATGGAGAAAGAAATTTGGGGAAGAGGAACAGAAGGGGAAGTTGTTGCATAGTTTTTTTGCGGAAGAAAGTACACAAATGCGCAAAGGAAAGAGAGAGGGATAATTGGAGAAACCTGACTCTTGATTAAACTTCAACTAACCATAAGCATTGACTACCATCCCGTTTATATATGATGGGTGGAATTACAAAAATAGAAAGAGAATAAATTTAAAATCAAATCAAAATAATAATTGACTCCAAAAATATCTCTAACCAAATAATTAACAAGAGCTTACATGTGATCTCTTTATTTAGAAATTCAGATGACTCAAATTGGACTAAATTAAGACTGTCATCCCTAGTTTAAATTATTCGACTCTAATTAGACGGACAAAAAATCACAATTTTGCATATTTTCCCAATTCCACGCTGCATCAAATGGTTAAAAAATTCAATGTATCCTCAAATGCACGAGAAACTTAAATGTGTACAATATAGACATGTATTGTATTTTGTGCTCAAGAGATAAAATGTACTAGTTTATGAAGATCTGTACCGCTTCACTAATTGGAGAGTAAAAGTTACTCACTAAATGGGTATATGTTTATCAGAGCATGGGATTTGTGTACCGATGCATCTCGTGCAAACATTGAACTTAGGATTTATAGGTGTGGAATTCGATCTCGAAGGCTTTGTACGATAATCATTAGGCTTAAGTTGTTACAAATGGACTTTAGATTATAAGTGCCTTAAATCTTTGATGCAATTGTCTTTCACTTATCTTATGTAGCTTTTCCATTTGCTTTTTGTTCTTTGAAAAATTACAACTACTTGCATTACAACTGAAGCCACGATTGACGTATTAATCTATGATTGTTGTGTTTATGTTCATCAAAGATATACTCAACTTAATATTATCAATTGTTTCAATAAACTCCTCTTGGTAATAGCAAAATTTTAACAAGTATTTGTTAAGATAAAAGGTTGCATACGTTATATCTCATTTTAATAGAACCACTCCCCCCAACATGCATTTTTAACACAATTAAGAAAACCAATATCATTTAGAGTAACTATAACAATAAACAGAGAATGAACTTAAAAACTCAAACTTTCATTGCATTCAGTCGAAGATAACTCGACTCACCCTTTTTGTCACTAAGAAAAACGAATATAACGATATACTAGGGAAAACCACAAAAGATAAACACTCATAATTTACAAATAAACTATATTATTAGGGTCGAAATAGAAAAGTCTTGGTGATGATTTTTGGGCCCATGCCTTTTGGAAGCTTATGTTCTATCTTGATCATCAATGTTGACATTGCTTTTGAGTCGTGCTTGTGTTTCTTTAATATCTACATGTCACTCTTGGGTTTAAAGAAAGAATGACCGTATGTAGGCTTGAAAGCGTCAACTTGCAATTCAATCATCCTCGTATTCTCTTGCATCTTGGTTATTTTTCAAAAATCTATTGTTAAGGTTTAACATGAATATGATCTCACCAAAGATGTCGTTGTGAGGGTTATGATTAGTGCTATTGTAGGAGGGTGCATAGTCCATTGCTATGAAGTAGAGAAATATGTAGGTGGAAGCATGTGAATGTAAATTCCTATGGGAATGTCAGTGGCATTGGTAAATCCTTGGGAGCAGTCTTGAGGAGGTGGTTTTGGTTGAAGTGGAGAGGGTCGCTGTGGAGGTTGTTCATGTCAGGAAGGTGCCTCGATGGTACAATCTTATCTTTGTTTTTGGTCGACATATATAAGAAATCAGGCCTTGTTGAATGGGATTTTGTCGAAGTACCAAGTTTGAGTCCACTTGTTATCAAAAGACAAGTAAACCCACTAAGAAACTGTTGGACATGCGAGCCCACGATGAGCCATTATGCAATAAATGTTATTGCGAATATCATTCCCTGATCTGAAATGAAGAATAAATAATTTGCATAATAGGTTCCTTAGTACAATTAGGGTTATGTACCATGGCCATCTTAATGATCATACAGCTGTTGATTCAATTATTGAATCATAGAGGGTGGTGCTTGGATAGATTTCTAAAGAGTTAGATTGAGGACTCATCAAGCACCGTCAAATGATTGTTGAGAGATGATCTCCAGCCTGAGTAGGAGATGACAATCCTTTCTCATTTAGGCTGATATCTGACCGATCTCTTGATGCAGGTCCTCTGCATATGAATAGAGATTCAGAGATGTCAGATTAGTTAGGTCAACGAGTTGACTTAACGAGATCGAGATAACCAAAGTCCTATGTCGTATGCTGTCATGATATAGGCACGCATCCTCTGACCGGATACAGATGTGTTACTATATGTCTGAGTATGTACATTTGACAGACCAATAGGTTGATGACCTAATCAAGGTCTATACATCAGCGTGCTGGTGTGCATATAAGGGCATATGAGTAATACGATCTCTCAAAGGGATCATACATGTTCATTACTGAACCGGAAGACATGAGCTCACTCATGAGATATTGGGAAGAACCAAATTCCGTGCACGGTCGTCTTGCTTTGGAAGCTTGACTGAATTTGTAGGTTTGATATATACTTTTGGAAAGTATATGATCAACACCTAGGTATGATATATGCTTTTGGAAAGCATATGATCGATACCGACTCCCAATGATCAAATGAGAAACTTAATGATAAATCCCTGAAGCAGACAGTGCAAAATTGATCTTATACTTCAGGTTTATTCCGAGTCTTCCAGTATGCAGGATGTACAGGTATTAGGAATACATGAGGGTGATGCGATCATAAACGATTGTATAACCATGACGCTTCCATTCCTAGGGAGTGATGAAACGGGTCTGGATTTTAGCGACTCCTCTCAGTAGAGAAGTAATCTAATCTTAGTCCAAATGTTGGACATTGATCTGAATGTGATTCAGATGCAATGAGAAGATTAGATTTGCGGTCTTGATTTAATCAAACATCTATGGGAGGCCCGAGATCTGGATTTGAGATGTGATCTCAATCTCCAAGTCACTATACGTGGAACAATACAATCGCCCTGTCCTTATCTACAAGTATTCGCGGAGAAAGCGCATTATCCTTGAAAGAGTTCATGATAATTTCATTGTTGATATAAGTATCCGAGCATTGAGAAAATGGATGACTAAATGTGATTTAATTATCAAGATTAATATGAATCCGATTCATATTATAAAGAGAGTTATCTTAGATAATTAAACGTGATTTGATTATCAAAGATGTAAACAATGCGAATGTGATTCATATTATTTGGGCACAAGAGAAAAGAGATCCAAGATGATTAAATGTGATTTAATTATCATGGATATGAATAATGTGGATAGAAATATCCATATTAATCATATATATTATAAATGTGATTTATAATATATAAGACAGAGTTATTTGTAATTTACATTTGTTAATTAAATGTTAATGTGAATTGGATTCACATTGGACATTAAATTGAAAATGTAATTTACATTTTATTTTGGGTTGTGAATGTGATTCACAATTTTCCAATGGCAAGATTGCAATATTCACAAAATAATTATGAATTATTTTTGTTGAATAATTTACAACAAGTGTTGTTGTAAATCTTGGAGATTTCCATGGAATAATGTAATCTCATGAGATATCATGAGATTACATGAGATTGCCACCAAATCCCATATTATGGAAGGAGGCAATCTTCATTCCATATCTCCGTGCTTGATTGATTTAATTTGGGATTAAATCATATTGATTTATCAATATATATTTAATCTAAATTAAATTAATTGTTGTTGGTTTTTTACCAACAAAATCTTGACCATTAAAAGAAACACAAATCAATGTGAGCCATTGGATTTGTGTTGCCCATGGATTGAGATCCATGGATCCCAAAATATTATAAAAGGAGAGGCACCCCTTTGCTCTTCTTTATACAATGAGAACATAAGCCTCTCTCTCTCTCTCTTTTCTCTCTACACGTCAGCCCTCTCTCTTCTTCTCTCATGGCCGCCCACCATGGATGCCCTAGAGAAGTTCTCTATCGTCGCAACGTCGTCGTTATATTGCCCGATCGTTTGCTCATGGATCTCCGTCTCCTTCGGTGCGCCACGCTCGTGAAGAAGACGTCGGATCTCGTGTGTCGAGATCAGGAGATCTGCCGCTTGGATCATCAACATGGATTGTAAGAAGCACGCGATTCATCCCCGCGCTCGTAAGCGTCTCCTCCGTCGGATCGGACTTGAGGCAGGAGGTCTCTTCGTTTAGAGACTCGATCGCAACCACGCTTCAAGAGGTAATCATATTACTTGGTTGTGGTTTAGACGAAACGATTCGAGAAGTGTTCTTGGATCATGTGGTTTCGTCGCATGATTTTTTTTTAATTTCCGCTGCATGGAACAACTAGTTTGACTAGTCGTTCTTCGTCGTATTCGATACGATGCTCACGCTTCCGTTATGCGCTTAAGGATCTAACCATATCCTTCTAGTGGTATCAGAGCCTTAGGTCAGAGGTTTCGGATACGATCCATAAACCTAGGACGGCTTGGGTTCGTTACGGTTTGCGAAAGTTTTATCGCATTTCATTTTCGCATCTCTGTTTAGTGATTATTTTCAGCCCTGTTTAAATTGTTTAAACACGAAAATAAAACTCGGATTTTGTTTCCCATTAAATAAGGAAACCATAGGATCTGAATTTACGTAATTTGGATTCCGTTTGCTCGAGATATGGTTGTTTTAATGAACATGTATTCACTGTTGCGGGAACTGCGAATCTTAACGTGATTAATGAGTTGATTACTGTTTTGATTTGCCTAGAAATGCGTGAAATATCACTTACGTTCTGTCCTAAATCAAATTAGCAATCTTTGGAAACTGATTTTGTCTAATTTGGATTTAAATTGATTGAAATATGTTAATTTTAGTAAGTAGGGATCACCGCTGAAATTACATTCCTAATCAAGAACCATGTGATTGTCTATTAGTGAAATTAATTGTTAATTCATGAAATAATTATGGAAAATATTTGAGAAATATTTAATGATGATTATTTCCTTAATTGACTTGATCTCAACCAATAAATTGATTAGATTTGATCTAGATCATAATTGGAAACACAATCAACAAACAACTTGCTTGAATAGGATTGGGAATTTGTCTAGCAAATTTCCTTATAATCAAAAAATATTTTGATTATTACTATATGGTATAATTTCGGTTGAAGAACCGATGATCATCTCAAGTACATATTGATCAATTTGGCATTTTCCTTTCCTGAGGTGGATATGGTGTCTAGTCGGGAAGCATTGGGGTTGCGGGTCGCACCGGTTGCGGTCAGTCCCACTTTCGTCGGTACTGGCCATGACAACGGGTAGGGACTCGATAATGTCGGAGAAATCAAGGTGTATTTTTCTAATTATTAAAATTCGAATTAATACGTATTTTGAGATAATACCATATATATATATATATATTCAAGTAAAACCAATCAAGTTTGCTGATTGAATTGGATTGATAATTGATATAATGAGATTGAATTAATTATATCCAATTAAAACACTCTATTATGAATAGATGTGTATTTCCCTTGGAAGCATTAATTATATGAATATGATTCTTAAAAGATCTCATCTTTGAGAATATGATTCTTATAGGATGACTCTCTTGAGAATCAAGATGAAAATGAAGTAAAGGAACTCATTTAATCTTGAGATGATAATGAGGCTCCTGGAATCGGAAACTAAAAAGACAATTAAAGACGAAACACTAATACCTCTTCAAATAAGTTTGAAGATGGATTCCATGTGTCAATTGAATCTGACAATGATCTAACTTCATATGATGAAGCTTCTAAAGATCATGACATGGAAAAATGGATGTTAGCAATAAAGTCTAAAGTAGACTTCATATACAAGTGTTGTATATATAGACCCTCGAGGATCCACCTATATGGGTAAGACCCATTAAGGTTTAAATGGATCTTCAAGAGAAAGAGGAAACCTGATGAAAAGGTAGAGACCTTCAAAGCACGGTTCGTGGCCATGAGCTGCACACCGAAGAGAAGACATCGCTTGCGATGAGACTTGCTCTCCAGTGACCTTGCTTTAACCCATCAGAATATTGCTAACCATAGCTACACTCAAATAAGCTTCTTGTAGTTGGAATATTGGATTTGATGAAATCATAAATGTTATGGTTTCAAATAAAATCTTGATAAACATATGAAGCTTAGTGGGAGTGCCATTGTGTTCATCGTGCTAAATGTAGATATCCTAATCATTTGGAATGATCTAAGGATGATAATGATAAGTGTTTTATAATCTGGTTGTTCCATACCTCGATCTTAGTTCTGAAGTTGTTCAGAAGCAAAGAAAAGAGGGTATTGGGACCGTCACATTAATGGTATACCTTGGACATTTCCATGGAAAATTCCAAGAAAGGATTCTTTCCCTCAAGATATGGTACTGACCTATCTAAAGGAATAAGACTTCAAAGAGTTGAGGATGTGAATACTAAAACTACTTGCCCTTGTGCATCAGTTTCGAGAATCCGAGTGTATGCTAGATGTGTACAAAAATCATATGTCTGCCATGCAGTAGGAGTAGTAAACTATTGCTGATCCTACTATGGTGATTAAACACTTGATTGCAGTAATAACAATATCTTCAAAAGATGATGAAACTTAGAGATAGTGATCTTAAAGTCTTATCTTCAAAAGTTTAAGACCTTGTAGATAGTGATCTATAAGGATCTTGACTGTTGATACCTTAGGAGATAGAGATCTCTAGGAATAAAGGTATTCTGATAAGGATTATGGACATACTGGTTATAATAATTATCGAGCTACAGTGTCAAGGACACTATAACAAAATTGAGTATTGGTTGCATAAGATGCAACATTCGCATTGGATGCGAGCACTGCCACTAGGGGATATGCAAGTGCCGTAAAAGGACTTGGCGTAGTCTCTTGGGAACAGAGTGACTGATCAACTTACCTAGCTATTTTCTAAATAGCCTATGATTGTCATATGAGTGTGGGTTTAAATGATTAAGCCCATTAGTGGCTCTTTGGGCTAGTGAGAGATTGTTGGACATGCGAGCCCACGACGAGCCATTATGCAATAAATGTTATTGCGAATATCATTCCCTGATATGAAATGAAGAATAAATAATTTGGATCTTGTGGTTTCGTCGCATGATTTTTTTTAGTTTCCGCTGCATAGAACAACTAGTTTGACTAGTCGTTCTTCGTCGTATTCGATACGATGCTCACGCTTCCGTGATGCGCTTAAGGATCTAACCATATCCTTCAGAAACACAATGTGGGTGACTAAGATATACACAAATAAAAAGTTGGAATGTGTTAACTTACATCGATAAGGTTGTAAAGATAATCAAAGCAATTCACACCGGATTCGCTTGACAATGGCGAAGATGTTGATATGAAAATCTTGAGAAATACGATCAACGACTCTTTACTGAGAGATGTTCCAACCAAGCAACACAGTACATCATCTTGTTGGCTTTCAAAATTTTGAAAAGTAGAGATGACCTCCGTGTGGTCCGAATGAAGAAAATCAAAACAAATTAGATCTTTCTGATGACCATATTCGTGCTTGAGGTCACATAGAGCTAACAAAAAATCTTTCGAAAGGTCTATTGAGAATGCCACTCAAGTATAGACATTAAAAATTGAATTATAATGGTTGGCATCTTAGGTAAGAACATTTGTCTTCCTAATGGAGGTTCAAATAAAATACATTGGTCGCCTCATGGTAAACACCAAGATCGTAGAAACGACCATTAAAGAACATCATAAGTGTTTGGAACTCAAAAATCATGAAATTTCAAGAAATAGCCTTCCCAATGATCTAGTTGGTCATATGATAGTGAAATATGGAAGCTTTTGGTATTCATGATACCTCTCTTTCCTAACATCAAAATGGAATAACAAATCAGGGGGTAAGAAGATGAAGTTGTGGATCGAGGAGGCATAGTAAATATGGTTTCTAGGAGCTTGTTGTATCGATGTCATGCATGTTGTACTAGAGATAAAATTAACAGTGGTGTATCAGTGCATGGTACATGGTGTGTCGGTGCACGCATAGAAAACATTGGGGTAAGTTCAAAAACAAATGTTGCAAAGAGATTTCCACAAGGAATGAGAGGAAATGACGGGAAAATGTGGGGCTCTGTTTCTTCCGCAAAAACTCAATATAAAATCCACAACACACTTTTAAGTTTGTTGAGAGTTTTTATTACTATTTTCTCTGTTTATCTATTTTTGTCCTTATTATGTAATTTACCCACTAGGATTTTTCTTTAATATATAAGAGAGCCCTTAGATAATATGGAATAACAACTTCTTTTCCCTCAACATGGTATCAAAGCGACGGTCCTAGATTAGAGCTTGTACCCTAGATCCCGCCCCACCCGCTATCCCTATGCACATTGTCGACCCTCCCTTCACGCGCCGCCATCGCAACATGTCGATGAACACAAATTCAAAGTTGTATCCACAATCACAAATGTGGGCTATGGATGCACAGACAGTCACAAAAGAAAAAATATTGTGATGCAGAAAGACAATCCAAACATTATATATATATACATAGAATTGTCCACGGATATACACTACATTTTTGTATCACATTAGTAAATAAAAGGTTTACAACTCAATGCTTTCTCCTCCGCTGATATGTTATCGTTGAATCACAAGGATGGAAGGGTAACAGACGGTTCGCCTCGTCTATAATGTTGATTTGCGAAGGTCCAACAACGTCTTCGTCGAAGGTTAGCATCGGCGGCGGCGTGAGCGTGCAGTAAGTGGGATGCGTTTCTCTGGCATCCAATCCTTGCCTCAACGGTGCCTGCGGCGTTGGCATGTCGTCACGTAGTCGCTCGGCAACAGGTGTAACGAAGTCTGTCCCCAGTTCTGTTGGCGCAAGGTTCTCATCTACCGCAGCGGGTGCTTCATAGTCCATGGGTTCCGCCACTGGTTCACGCGCCCTTCCCCGATCTCTTCCTCTTCCTCTTGCTCTTCCTCGCCTTGTCTCCGCCTGAGCCACGTCAGCATGGTCGTCATGTATTGTGACGGCATCTGCAAAATGAAACGACAACCACTGCTCCATTTCCACCTTTGTTTGTGTCGCAATCTCGCGGCATTCCTCGTGTCCAATATCATATATCCGGCTCCACTTGGCGAGCTGCATCCAAATAAAAAAACATAGAGGTAAATTTCTTGGAGTCTTCATAAATTAATTTAAAACAAGTGTATCCGAGCACTTACGTTGCTTGCCATAGTTGCACCTAGTCATCCAACAAATCTTCTAGTAATCGTCCTATACTTACATCGCCAGCCCAGACACGACGAGAACGATGTCGCTCCTGAAGAGTCAAAACGGATGGGTCAAGTGGGCCTGGATCCATATGCAATTTTAAATATTCAATGTTAGAATATACAATGTAGAAAACAAGAATATACGATAGGAGTAATTACAAATTCAAGGAAAAACAAGCAAACTTACTCAAAACAGGACATTTGCGTCTATTGTGACCTATGCCACCACAATTACCACATTTATTCTTATTCCTTCCCGTCGTCGGCGCATTGGACGTGGATGCTTGAGAATCCTTTGCGGTTTTATTGGGACATCCACGGTGTGTGTGACCCAATATCCCACAAAACGAACAAGTGTTATGGCGCATCACATCTCTAACATCCATTTCGTTATGAATTCTTGTTGTGCGTGGTCGACCTTTGCCACGCTTACGTTTTGGGTCAGGTCGTAATTCTGGATAGTCAAGAGGAGCCCATGTTTCCCGATCACCGATGGGGAAAAAATTTCCACCATAAACTTTCAGCTGATGTTGCCACGTGTACCACTCTCCAACATAGGAATCCACTTCCGCTCGACGTTTTGAAATGACCGCAATGACGTGGGAACATGGGATACAAAAAATTTGCCACTTATTACATGTGCATTTCCGTTGGAGCAAATTCACCGTGTATTGGTTACGACCGCGAAGACCACTAGACGTCCGTCGAGCACTGCTAGAAACCTCGAACAATATATCCGGCTGTATTTGTATTTGAGTTACGGTGTGCCCGTTCGCAGCTGCACTCCAATGGTTCAACTCTGTGGATGCATAATGCGTAAATTTACGGCCCACAACAATGGCAGCGCTTGCCTCTTCAGCATGTTGGATAAAGTATGACACACAATTATAAAAAGGTTTCTCGATCAACGCAGAGATTGGCAAGCAACGGGCATCTTTGAGAACTGCATTGTAGCTTTCGCTCAAATTTGTGGTCATCTGACCAAACCTATAACCACCGTCGTAAGCCAAGGTCCATTGCTCACGACGACAATCATGAGTCGAAAACCATCGACCTGCTTGATTATTCCACTCTTGCAACTTCCGCATGAAGTACGCGAACTTTCTAGTAGTCGTTTGCAGTGCTGCTGCTTGAACCACGGCTTTCATGGGGCCGTTTTTGAAAACGCTATTGAAGTTGCTCGTGACGTGCCTTGTACAAAACCACCAATATGCAAATGGTTCTAATAAGTCCACGTCAGCATCTTTTATAGCGGATTTTATTCTAGAATGCCGGTCGGAAATGATACATATTGGCCCAGCTCGCATGCCGATTACCCTGATACGTATCAACGATAGAAACCACTTCCATGAAGGACCGGATTCTTCGTCAACAATTCTGAATGCAAGGGGAATAATATGTTTATCTCCGTCAATCCCGCAGGTAATGAGCAATTTTTGTTTGTACTTCCTGTACAAATGGGTCCCATCAATACTAATCACAGGGAGACAATATTTGAATGCCTCAATTGAAGGCCCAAATGCCCAAAAGCATCGTTCAAATCTATGACAATGCGGTTTCCGAGGATCAGGATGGTCGCTGTATTCAATATCAATTTCAGTCCCATGAATAACAACCTTCATTGCATGCAATAGATAAGGCATTTCAGCGTATGACTTCTTCCAGTCACCAAATACAATTCCGATTGCCTTCCTCCGAGCATTCCAAGCCCTTTTCTTTGTAACCCAGTAGTTGTACATCTCGTGGATGTGAGCTTTACAACTCGAAACACGGACATTAGGGTCGTCCCTAACAAGAGTTAGCAACGACCTGGACATGAATTTGTAGTCCAACTGAGGGTGATCCTGATTAACTATTGGGTTTATACAAGTGTGCGCCCCGACAACCTTGGAGATCACCCATAGTCCATCAAATTTTCTAAAATGTCCGCGTACATACCAAACACAACCATTCGATCTCTGTGTGCAAAAAGCCGACCATATCAAGCTGGTGGATTCCTTGACAATGAAGTCAAAGAGTGCCAGAATGTGATATTTCTTTACAGCGTAAATCAAATCTTCCCTACTTTTGAAGGTTCTACCCCTGCGTATTTCGTCGACGACACAAGCAAGTCGAGACTTCTTTCGAATGTCGTCTTCATAGGTTGATCGAGTATTGATCCTCTAACCCCAAAAAAGGGTATACAGGGAACGATAGGCTGCGTGCTTTGTTCATCAGCTGGGATGTCCTCGTCGATCGCATCATCGTCGACATTCCAATCACTACCTTCTTCCAGCTCATCATCTGATCCCCAAGGGATGAAATCATCCAAAGCGTGATTAACCTCTCGCATCAACGAGTCACTCATCCTCCATTCCTGATCTGTACATGGCTGTGTTATGGGCACATCAGTGTCGAAGGAGGGTTCCATGTTAGGGACAACTATTGGTTGTATGCTAGGGAAGATTGTTGGTGGTGTGTTACGGAAAACTGTTGGTTGTGTACTCGGGATAACATTGGGGACTTCGCTCTCACAGACATCTTCAACAATTATGTCAGTAGGCATTGATTTCCCAATTATGTCAGACATATCGCATCTTCAATATGCGACATGCCTACAGTTTATAAGTAAAAAAGAACTTTTCATGTGTCGCATGTTGAACATGCGACACCTCTGTTGTTTCTGAGTAAAAAAAACATTTTGTAGTACCTGGGTATTTAAGTAAATCCCATGTACTACTTAGGAATTTGACTCTTATAAATTACGTGAAAACTTCGCAAGCGATTACACCATGCTCGATATGCTTGTTTAAGACCATACAAAGCCTTTTTGAGGCAAAAAAAACCATGATTTGGAAAAGTCGAAGAGAAAAACCTGAGAGATTGTCTAACATATACTCTCTAATAAAACCATTTGAAAACGTACCTTTTATGTCCGTATGAAAAAGCTTGATATTACATAAGCAATCATAAGTTAGAAATTGTTGAATCGATTCTAGCCAAGTGACAAATGCATCTCTATTTAAAACCGATTCATTTTTCTTGGTTATACCTTTTTGGCACTAGTCTGACTTTAATGTGTAACACTGTCAGACTTATCTAGTTTCTTATAGGAGACTTGTCTTGTCCTGATAATGGAGTGCTTTTTTGGTTTTGGTACTAAGATCCATAATTCATAATTTATGCCTTATAAGGATTTGTAATTTATTTGAATTTCGCCAACACATGACATTTGGATATTTCATATTTCTGGCCCATGATCTCCGATACTCAACAAACCTATGCAATATATATTATATTAACATTGGAAATATTAAATAACAAGAGAAATAATATAATTTAAAATAAAAACGAATTGTGTTAATTTTCATTCATCATATATAATATCCATGTCTTATAAATAAGATACATATATAAAATAATATAATATTATAAAAGTACTCGTAAAACTATCTCACTACATTATATCTTGAGAAAAAGGAGAATATATGCATGATAAATATATTACTAAAAAATATGACACATCAATCTACGGTAATTGGATTTGGAACTCGGTAGAAGCTTTGGAGTGTCTGGAAAGCTATTGCTGTGTTGCCTGCGAAGCTATTCCTATTGGACCCACACAAAACATAACAATGCGAGCAATTGTCTAGTAACTAAACTAACACCAAGCTCTGGTGTAACTATAAGCAAGAAAATGTGTAACGACTCGTCGAACCGTTATATTAAAGGATAATTGACCTTCACAGCTTGTTGGGCTCAATCCCAAGTGGGCTTCTTGACCACATTCCAAAGTACTTAAGCCCTAAATTTTTAATATCCTCACTACTTTTTTTTAAACAAAAAAGGGGAAACATGCTATGGTGTCCACCCCATATAACTTATATTAAAAAGATAGAAACAATACTTATAGAGGCCAAGACTCGATCAGAGTTTTGGCATGAGAAATCACATTTTCCATATAAAAATGGTCTCATGAAAAAAATAACATCGTTCTGAGCCAACCAAATTGCCCATATCAGATCTAGCAAATAACATAGTGCGAATCTTGTAGCATATTTCTTATGTATTCTCTTTTATGTTTTAATTGAATAAAGGCATGGTGGATCCCAATCCTGGGATGCCACCCTTTCTCTTCTAAAAAATCTCAGCTACAACCACTCCCATATCGCAATCACCATCTATCTATCTCCTATTCACTACAATTGAGTGAATGTGATTGTGTCTTCTTCTCCCACTTGCCACACGATGGAAAAACTTCGTATTTGCATCACCCTCAGAAAGCCAGGTTTGTCTTGATCTTTGTCTCCACTCCTTCACAGTTTTTTGTCCTCCAGAGTGATAATTTACTGAAGCTTGGATCTCTCATTCAGCCCTGTGACGAGCCGCAAATTCGACCTCTTAAGAGTGTGGTTTTAAAACTTCTAATGTCATTGCAGTCGGCCGAACTGGATGCGTCAAAGACCGCTTGATTTAAAATTATCCATCAAAACAAAGCGGTTGATTTATATTTTACTTGGGCAAGCCCAAGGTTGAACTCATGTACACGAGCCTCTTAAGTATGAATTCAGATTTTTAATACCTAAATTAAGCGATGTATTAAAAACTCGTAGGTCATCATGCACACATGTACATACAATGCACACACATGAAACATGTAGAAGACATTTTTTATTTGCTTTAATAATGCAAGGAAATGCAGTTGAGGACAAATGCATGTGAACATTTTATGCCCTGATCAGATGAAAACAAATTGAGCAAGAAACTTAGATCAATTTCAGAATCAAATGAAGAAGCAAGTTCCATTGATATATTAAGACTAGGCATGCAAATCATTACATAAGTGACATTTAATTTAAAAATTTAACATCAGAATTTCAGAATGTCAAAACATATATTAAACCATACCATTAGAAAGAGATTTAAAGTAGCTTCGAAACGAGACCAAAATCGACTCAAATGGAGCTATGATGCTCAAGATATTCACAAATGAAACCAGGGGTATAAATGCAAGAAAAAATATGAAATAAATAGCAAAAACATGGCAAACAGGTCCATGTAAGGACTAAATTGTAATTAAAAGTTTGTACAAGGCCTTCCCTGTAATTTACCCCCACACACGGGGCAATATTTGCAATTATTATAACCCACAGGGGGTGGGTTGCAAATTACCCCAGGCGCATGCCGATAACACGTGATGGCATGACCCATTTGCAATATGTAGAAGCTCGTGGGGTATCCTTAGGGCTGTCAGGAAAGCTCGAACTCGATGAGCTTAACTCGGGCTCGGCTCGTTAAGGGCTCGTGAGCCGAACTCGAAACCTTAACGAGCCCGAGCCCGAGTTGGGTTTTATGGCTCGTTAGCTTATCGAGTCGAGTTCGAATTGGGCATTGTTCAACTCGGAAACTCGACTCGATAACTCATTTTCTCTCTTAATAAAAAATTAAAAATATATATACCAAAACTTCCACATTGAGTTTGATTCATGGCCTCAAATTTCAGCGAAATTCGGTCGATTTTCTGTCGAATATCGATATCCAGTCGAAATCGAAATTCGACCGAAATGACCGAAATATGGGGGTCCTAGTACAAAAAATGACCGAAATGACCGAAATTTCGGTCGAAATTCCACCGAAATTCCATCGAAATTCTGTTTTTGGTCGGTACCGAAATGGTGACCGAAACCGACATTTAAGGCCTTGGTTTGATTAAACTAGAGGTTAATATTTTTCTTGCCCAAAAAGCTACACAAAAGAGTATAAAAAATTAAAATTACAAATGTCATTTGCATAATTTAATGTATAAAATGGAACAATGACTCATCAAGAGGTTCATGAGCCTGCTCATTTTGAGGCTCATGAGCCAGTTCAGAAACTCACGACTCGATAAGTGGCTCATGAGCTAGCTCATTTTGAGGCTCGTGAGCTAGCTCAGAAACTTGTGGCTCGATAAAAGGCTCGTGAGTCAACTCGAACTCGACGAGTTTGAGTTTGAGTTGGTGATCCAGGGCTCGATCCTTATCGAGCCCGAGTTTGAGCTTAGGTTTCTTATCGAGTTCGAGTTCGAGTTGAGGCCAACTCGGCTCGTTGAACTCGATAGACACGCCTAGGTATCCCTACAAAATACCCGACCAGTCACGTGACTGGCACGTGATGGCGAGGTTCGGGTGGTTCTGCAAGCTTGGAGCTGGTTCGAAGCATGCTGGTGCTTCAGAGATGGCTCGAGAGGAGGCTCGACTTCGGATGTGGCTCGGGAAATCCGAGCCTGGAGGTCTGGTACAACTCCCTGTTGCTGACACGTGGAAGACCAAGGACCGCCCGATCATCGAGATCGGACGATGGCTGTATGAAGTCGGGGAAGAGACGTGACTTTTTGAGGACCGTCCGATCTTGCGAATCGGACGGTATCCGGCAACTCTGGCGCTCTTCCTCCTCCGCGAGGCGGGCGTCGGAAACAGACCTCCGGCAAGATGCATGGAGCTCCGTCGTCGGCTATCGGGCTCCATAGAGGCCTTTAGCTGCTCCTGGGTGGTTGAAGATCATCGTTGAAGCTCGGCGAAGCGGCTGGAAGACCTGGAAGACTCGGTGGACGCTTGGTTGCCGGAGGAGAAGATAGTTGAATATGCTCCGGCGAGGGCTCCGGCCAAGGGCGATTTGAGTACCTGCAATGTTAAAACGTAGCCGAAGCGTGCAAAAGCATGATATATGCGAGGTGGAGTGGAATGGAAGCTTATGCGAGCGAAGAAGGTGGAGGCTCGGTGCTCCTCCGCCGTGGAGGGCGGAGCAGATGGGTCGGAGGTGATATATGGTTGCGAGAGATCAGTAGGTGAGCGGAGGGTAGCGCGTGAATGGTGGATGAGTGGTGAAGCTCGGGCGATGGTCTATGGAGGGTGAAGTTGACGGGTCGAGCCTAATTAATTCCTAGAAACTAAAAGAAAAACACAAAAGGGAGATCAGAGGGATTACCTCGGATATGGCGGAGTGAATGGCCTGAGCTCGAGCTTCTTGGAGAAGCTCGGGGTCTTCGCACGTCGAGGTCGGCTGGCCTCGGAGCTCGACGAGACGGGGCCACCGTGACATAGCTTTATTAACTGCGGGTCGACACCGGAGGCTAAGTCGTCGTGGCTTCTCGATCGGTCCTCCCCCTGTCACGGGGAGGCGGAGAGGAGCTGGGCCTAGCCCCTCATAAAGGTGGACGAGGAAGAAGTGGGGTGACGACGGAGTATTTAACAGGTGGAGGTTGGGTGATACGGTGGTGAACATCGTGAGTTGAATGGAAGTTATGAAGCGAGAGGGGCAGTTATGTGGCGACCCACGAGATTCGCGAGGAAGGTGGATGACGTGTCTTCGTCGGGGGGTAGTTAGTGAAAGGAGAGGCTGGCAGAGAAGGTGGAGGAAATGGAAAGGGGGGAAGAGATCGCGTGAGGTAGGCGACGTGGGAGAGAGAAGGGCTGAAGGAGGAAGTACATGTCTTGGTCTTTGGATCTCGCGATCCAACGGCTGAGGACGGGGCGCTTACGAGCGGTTTGCGTTCTTATCGCTGGCGGCACGATCAAGCTGTGAAGGGGCTAGCCAATTGGCGAAAGGAGATGTGGGTGGAGACGAGCGACCGTGATGAGAGGAAGGTGTCGATCGAAGGGCTGAGAGCAGAACTTCAGGTGTGCGGTGAAGATGGAAAAGATCGGGCGACGATGATGAAGACACGTGACGAGCTGGAAGAGAGGCGCTCACGGATGGACCTGATGAGATCAAGGGTTGGATCGGGCGGCTGGAAATGCAGCGGGAATGAATGGCCGTGATTAGGACGCCTGGAAGAGATCGGATGGTCCAGGGATGAGGGCGCGTGGTATACGGAGAGCGGGCCACGTGTCTCAACCAGAAAGAGCCACGTGGCCCAATCAGACTATTCAGAAGATGAAGGTGAAATATTAGGGAGATGAAGGTTGAATTTGGAAAAACTCAAAACATGAAAGTTGTAGATCTTGATGAGATCTACAAGTTTCATGTTGACCAAAAACGGAGATGAGGTCAAATCAGAGGAGAAATACTTTTGTGAGTGTTTTTAAGGGATTAAAATACTACGATTTTAGTTTTGCTATTTTTTGTATTTTTAATTTATTCTATGACTCGGATATATACAAAGATTTATCTGATTTTTATTGACACTTAGTTTAAGCATGGCCTCAAATTTCAGCGAAATTCGGTCGAATTTCTGTCGAATATCGATATCCAGTCGAAATCGAAGTTCGACCGAAATGACCGAAATGACCGAAATATGGGGTCCTAGTACAAAAAATGACCGAAATGACCGAAATTTCGGTCGAAATTCCACCGAAATTCCATCGAAATTCTGTTTTGGTCGATACCGAAATGGTGACCGAAACCGACATTTAAGGCCTTGTTTAAGTAAGGGGGTTAATAACCGCTAATTATGACAATGAAACTAGGTTTCATCAACCCCCTATACTTAAACTATGCTCGTCCCCGAGCATCACAAACAATGAATGAGCTGGATTAACCCCCTTGTGCTTGTGCGTACAGGATCTGATCTGTTCAAGAGCTCCCAATTTAAGAGATCCGAAATCTCAGAATTCAACCCGGCCTTAATCAAGATGCATCCAATTCCTCTAATTTTCCAGACTCTCTCTTTTATACATATAAACTAATGATATGAATTTGAGTGTTGGCCGCGATCACGAGAGTAGAGTCACAACGTCACCCAAGGTCTCGGTCCAAAAAACTCTCCTAAGGACCCAATCTTCAACTCTAGGGAATAAATCAAATATTGCGTTCAATCCACCATCTCATTAGTTGTCAGACTTAAAAGTGTAGGTGATAGGCCAGTTGATGGGGGGTTTAGGATTGTGTCATTTCTTCTTTCCCTCTCATTGGAACAAGAATTCTCTCGAGTGCCTTATTACTCAACGCTTATTTTTTTTGGTATCGATTAGTGCGTCCGTCAAGAGAAGTTGGAGTCGTTTGCACTTGTTTTCCTGGGAATACACCGGGATGTGCCTTTTTTGAGTACCTATCGCACCTTCTACACCCAGACTTGTAGCATTTACGATGCAGAGCCCTTTTTTGGTGCATGCCCGACTCCCGAACCTAATAGCGGTGGTTCAAGTGGACACTTTGAAATGGTTGGGAGCGCTCGCCTTTTGGTGGAAGCTCTGTTGATATTTGACTTTGTGGAATGAGAGCTTTTCTTTCAACAATGATATTTCTTTGCTTTGTATTATTGTTGGCTAGCTCCACTGCTTTTACCAAGAGTTGACGCACACTGATCAACAATTTTTTATTTTATTCACACCCTGGCACTTAGGTAGATGTCAAGAGATTAGTACAAGAACTAAGTTCTCATACTGACTACAATGCTGACACTCAGGTTTCATGACGCCTTCAATGATCTTATTCTATCCTCGAGCATCATTAGATCAGGTCCAGACTTGAATCCATCATCCCGGTCCCTCTAGTGAAATTTCAACTCATCTCATTAAGACCGCTGTCGTGTATGTGACGTGCTGATCATATTCTTAAGGTTGGAGACTAAGCATGCAATATAGCACACAAATCTAGCAAACTAGGGAAATATGGATAATTAAGTCTAAGACCCTGATGGCTAAGTCTGGTTAACCTAAAATCTCAAGATCTTTCAAACTGATTGTTCTCGAACATCATCGATCCTGTGTAAGTGAAAAATTTAGGGGATTTAATCCAACTCCATCCATTTTTTTCATCATTTTTTTTGATTTTTTTATGAAGACTTTAAGAGGCATAATGACTGCCTAGACTCAAATGAGTAGATGCATCTGCATTCAGCCAGTATAGGTGTACATACATGCCGTAAAACGGAATCCGTTGCTTGAAGACGGAACCTTACGCGATGTCCTTTAAACCACCTACTCTGCTAAGGAAAATCCTCACTGAAAGCGGCTACTTATTTGGGTTTAGTAGTCAATTTGACTCTTAAAGGATTTATTGATTTTTCTCATTTTTATGGATTTTTGATTAAAGTTAGAACACCAGTTAGACTCATCTTCCTTGAAATCAAGAAAAATAATTTCAAGGCCATGTCACACTTATAGATTTTCAAACATTTTCAAACGATTTTTTCAAAATAAGAGAAACTCATTTTTCAAATCATTTTCAAAAATATTTTTTTCTTGAAAATATTGTAACATAGGGTAGAAAAACCTTGAAAACATTTTGTCCACTTAGTTCAAAAGGTAATACTTTAGCCTAAAAAGTTTAATTTTTTTCAAAAATTTTCAAAATATAGCTAACGTATAAATACTGTATATACGGTATATCCTCCTATATTTAAACTTTGCTATGTCCTCATAGCACTAGATGATATAAAGCTATAGCTCTATTTAAATATAGAAAAATATACGGGAACTAGAGAGGACACCCCCTATACTTAGGTTATAAGTAACCTAAGTACTAAGGCAAGGAAAGATGGGTAAGAAAATCACGGGGATTCAGGTCCCCCCATACTTAGTCTGAGAGTAGCCTAAATATAAAGATAGATAATTGATGTTGGGGAGACCTGATGTGAACAAAGAAGTAGGATGGATGTACACATGAGCGGATGAATCTTCGGAGATGAATGGAGACCTAAGGTTTAGGGGAGGGTGTCGAAGCAACCAAGGCTCAAACAAGCATGCAATACCCTTTTATTTCACCAACTCACACTTGAAACCAACGAATGTTGGTTAATTATCTTGTCATTTTTATTGGTGATTAAAACATTCTAATTTACGCAGGGATCAAGAATAATGTCAAAGAAAACATCATGCATAAACACGGGTGTTGCTCTCCCAAAACAAGATTTTACTCCATTTTATTTCAACTTGCATTTATCAGTCCAATTATTTGCTTAAGGTTATCACTGATTAAATGTGAGCACATAAATCAAACATTCATCGTCTACCGCTCATTCCCAATTTCCATTAGCCTAGGTGATCAAGCCAGGAAGGGAGGTCGAGAAAAAGCCATGCAGTCAATAAAAATCATGACATATGCTAAGAGAGAAAACTTGCAGTGCCTTGAGCAAAATTCGTGAAAACTCGGACTGCATTTAAAAATCAAATCTATATGTATGCAAGTCGATTGAAAATCGCACCTAACATGCTTCTATTAGCGGGGAAGAACATCTTTATTTTGGGCTAGGTGAAGCGATGTTTATGTGCGTCTGAATTTATGTGTGCCCTACCTACGATCAAACACGTAAAATAAAGATGCACAAAATAACTCAGAGAGCCGCGTGCCTGATCATAGGTCGACACTCAATTGGGGCGATCTCCACACAACCACATATACCTCGTTCATTTACACGCGCGAGTCTTCGATTGAAGACCGCTACAAAGACTCTTATTATAAAGAAAATAAAAATGCAAGACAACTTTTTTTCTTCGATATTTCTCCAAGGTTGCTTCTGCGGCTTCTCGCAACGGGGAGATCCTGCTCCTCGCCTCCTTGAACACTAAGGGGCCTGCCACCAAAACAAACGTTAGATATCAATCGAAAAAGGATTAATGATGCAAATGATAACATGACCTACGAATCAGAAATTAACACTTAATTAAATAAATAAAAATCCAAATAAAACACAAGATGAGCCATGTCCCCGGCAACGACGCCATTTGATGAGCCGCAAATTCGACCTCTTAAGAGTATGGTTTTAACACTTCTAATGTCATTGCAATCGGCCGAACCGGATGCGTCAAAGACCGCTTGATTTAAAATTATCCATCAAATCAAAGCTGTCGATTTATATTTTACTTGGGCAAGCTCAAGGTCGAACTCAGGGACACATGCCTCTTAAGTATGAATTCAGATTTTTAATGCTTAAATTAAGCGATGAATTAAAAATTCGTAGGTCATCATGCGCACATGTACATACAATGCAAACACATGAAACATGTAGAAGATATTTTTTATTTGCTTTTAATAATGCAAGGAAATGCAGTTGAGGACAAATGCACGTGAACATTTTATGCCCTGATCATATGAAAACAAATTGAGCAAGAAACTTAGATCAATTTCAGAATCAAATGAAGAAGCAAGTTCCATTGATATATTAAGGCTAGGCATGCAAATCATTACATAAGTGACATTTAATTTAAAAATTTAACATCAGAATTTCAAAATGTCAAAGCATATATTAAACCATGCCATTAGAAAGAGATTTAAACTAGCTTCGAAACGAGACCAAAATCGACTCAAACGGAGCTATGATGCTCAAGATATTCACAAATGAAATCAGGGGCATAAATGCAAGAAAAACATGAAATAAATAGCAAAATCAGGGCAAACAGGTCCCTGGAAGGACTAAATTGTAATTAAAAGTTTGTGCAAGGCCTTTCCTGTAATTTACCCACACGCGCGTTGCAATTATTATAACCCACATGGGGTGGGTTGCAAATTACCCCATGCGCATGCGGATAGCACGTGATGGCAGGACCCATTTGCAATATGTAGAAGCTCATGGGGTATCCCTGCAAAATACCCGACCAGTCACGTGACTGGCACGTGATGGCGAGGTTCGAGTGGTTTTGCAGGCTTGGAGCTGGTTCAGAGCACGCAGGTGCTTCAGAGATGGCTCGGGAGGAGGCTCGGCTTCGGATGTGGCTCGGGAAATCCGAGCCTGGAGGTCTGGTACCACTCCCTGTTGCTGACACGTGGAAGACTAAGGACCGCCCGATCATCGAGATCGGACGATGGTTGTATGATGTCGGGGAAGAGACGTGGCTTTTTGAGGGCCGTCCGATCTTGCGAATCGGACGGTATCTGGCAACTCTGGCGCTTTTCCTCCTCCGCAAGGCGGGCGTCGGAAACAGACCTCCGGCGCGATGCCTGGAGCTCCGCCGTCGGCTATCAGGCTCCGTGGAGGTCTCTAGCTGCTCCTTGGTGGTTGAAGATCACCGTCGAAGCTCGGCGAAGCGGTTGGAAGACCTGGAAGACTCGGTGGACGCTTGGAAGCCGGAGGAGAAGATACTTGAAGATGCTCCGGCGAGGGCTCCAGCCAATGGCGATTTGAGTACCTGCAATGTTAGAACATAGCTGAAGCGTGCAAAAGCATGATATGTGCGAGGTGGAGTGGAATGGAAGCCTATGCGAGCGAAGAAGGTGGAGGCTCGGTGCTCCTCCGCCGTGGAGGGCGGAGCATATGGGTCGGAGGTGATCTGAGGTCGCGAGAGATCAGGTAGGTGAGTGGAGGGTAGCGCGTGAATGGTGGATGAGTGGTGAAGCTCGGGCAATGGTCTATGGAGGGTGAAGATGACGGGTCGAGCCCAACTAAATCCTAGAAACTAAAAGAAAAACACAAAAGGGAGATCGGAGGGATTACCTGGGATATGGCGGAGTGAATGGCCTGGATTCGAGCTTCTTGTAGAAGCTCGGGGTCTTCGCACGTCGAGGTCGGCCGGCCTCGGAGCTCGGTGGGGCGGGACCACCACGACACAACTTTATTAGCTGCGGGTCGACACCGGAGGCTAAGTCGTCGTGGCTTCTCGATCGGTCCTCCCCCTGTCACAAGGAGGCGGAGAGGAGCTGGGCCTAGCCCCTCGTAAAGGTGGACTAGGAAGAAGTGGAGTGACGGCGGAGTATTTAACGGGTGGAAGTTGGGTGATACGGTGGTGAACATCGTGAGTTGAATGGAAGTTATGGAGCGAGAGGGGCGGTTATGTGGTGACCCATGAGATTCGCGTGGAAGGTGGATGACGGGTCTTCGTCGGGGGGTAGTTAGTGAGAGGAGAGGCTGGCAGAGAAGGTAGAGGAAATGGAAAGGGGGAAGAGGTCGCGCGAGGTGGGCAACGTGGGAGAGAGAAGGGCTGGAAGAGGAAGAAGTTGTCTCGACCGTTGGATCTCGCGATCCAACGGCTGAGAAAGGGACGCTTACGAGCGGTTGGGATCTTACCACTGGCGGCACGATCAAACGGTGAAGGGGCTATCCACTTGTCGAAAGGAGATGTGTATGGAGACGAGCGACCACGATGAGTGGAAGGTGTCGATCGAAGGGTTGAGAGCACACCTTCAGGTGTGCGGTGAAGATGGAGAAGATCGGGCGGCGATGATGAAGACACGTGGCAAGCTGGAAGAGAGGCACTCCCGGACGGACCTGATGAGATCAAGGGTTAGATCGGGCGGCTGGAAATGCAGCAGGAATGAATGGCCATGATTAGGGTGCCTGGAAGAGATCGGATGGTCCAGGGATGAGGGTGCGTGGCATACGGAGAGCGGGCGCGTGGCTCAACCAGAAAGAGCCACGTGGCCCAATCAGATTATTCATAAGAAGAAGGTGAAATATAAGGGAGAAGAAGGTCGAATTTGGAAAAACTCAAAACATGAAACTTGTAGATCGAGATCTACAAGTTTCATGTTGACCAAAAACGGAGACGAGGTCAAATCAGAGGATAAATACTTTTGTGAGTGTTTTTAAGGGATTAAAAACACTACGATTTTAGTTTTGCTATTTTTTGTATTTTTAATTTATTCTATGACTCAGATAAAGAAAACCAATTCAGATTCATGCCAGGTCGCTCAACTATTGAAGCCATCCATTTGTTGAGGAGAACAATGGAGATTTATAGAGCTAAAAGGAAGAATCTCCATATGATCTTTATTGATTTGGAGAAGGCTTATGATTCTGTCCCACGAGAGATATTGTGAAGAGTTTTGGAGAAGAGACAAGTGCCTGCCCTATACATTAACCTCATAAAGGACATGTATGATAGGGCTTTATCTTGTGTAAGGACCCCGTCTGGGAAGACTGGCTATTTTGACATCAACATTGGTTTACATCAAGGTTCAACTTTGAGTCCATTTCTTTTTACTTTAATTATGGACGAGTTGACAAGTCACATTCAAGATGAGTTACCTTGGTGTATGTTATTTGCTGATGATATTGTGTTGATTGACGAGACTAGAGATGGAGTAAATGAGAAGCTTGAGATCTGGAGACATGAGTTGGAGAGTAAAGGATTTCGTATAAGTAGGGCTAAGACAGAATATATGAAGTGCACCTTTGATGGAAGCAATGATGAAGGAATTGAGGTGAAGATTGGTGATGATAACTTTCGGAAGAGAGATTCTTTTAGATATCTGGTATCTATTTTGCAACATGATGGGGAAATTGATGGAGATGTTACTAATAGAATAAATGCAGGTTGGCTAAAGTGGAGAGGAGCCTCTACTGTTCTCTATGATAAGAAAATTCCTTTAAAAATTAAAGGAAAGTTTTACAAAGCAGCCGTGAGACCTGCTATGCTCTATGGATCTGAATGTTGGCATGTGAACCATAGACATGTGCAGAGAATGACTGTAGCAGAAATGAAAATGCTAAGGTGGATGTGTGGACACACACGTAAAGATTGGATTCGGAATGATGCAATCAGAAAGAAAGTTGGCGTTGCTCCGATCGAGGATAAGATGCGAGAAAACCTCTTAAGATGGTTTGATCATTTGCAAAGAAGATCAGCTGATGCACCGGTTAGGAGATGCGAGTGTTGGGATGTTGAGCCGGCTAAGAGAGGGCGGGGACGGTCCAAGAAGTGTTGGAAAGAGACCATACGAAGGGATCTTTGTTTTGTGGATATAAGCCCGGGATTGACCCAAGATAGATCTGAATGGAGGCGAAGAATCCATGTAGCTGACCCTAACTTAATTGTGGGTGTTAGAAATATATATATGTATGTAGCAGATCTCTCTAAAACCCATATGGGTATTTCTGTACTTTTCTCCCTCCTGTACTCTCTAGGGTTTCTAGGTTTGTCCTATATATGGACCCCTGGACCCATTGGAATAAGACAAGCAATTTCCTCCTTTTCTAGGTTTCTGACATGGTATCAGAGCCAAGCCGTAGCCCTCCCTCTCTCCGCCTCCCTCCCGATCCCTAGCCTCTCTCCCAATCGCGTTCCTCTCTCCCAATCGCGACCCCCCTTGCGCCTCTCTATCCCGTACCTCTCTCCCTCCCGTTCCTCTCTCCCCATCGCGCCCCACCATCGCTCCCGCTTGCCCCCATCGCGCCCTACCATCGCGCCCCCATCGCACGTCCCCCTATTCGTGCGATACCTCCCATCACCATCGCGCCCTCCCCAGCGCGCCCAACATCCCAAACGCGCCCCCCATCGCCTCCCCATCGCGCCCAACATCCCAAACGCGCCCCCCCCCCCCCCCCCCCATCGCCTCCCCATCGCGCCACCGATCGTTTCCCAGGCGCAGTTGCCCTAACCGCCTCCCAGGCGAGCAAGCGGCTCGGCTTATAGTCTCCCTACGCGTCCAGTGGCGGCGGCTGCACCACCAGGGACCTCTGACGTTGCTGCTCCAGAGTCTACAGCATCTCCAGCGTCATCCCACGACCCAGAAGGAGCCCCTGCTCCCTCCGACTCCCACAAGGACCTTCCAGGAGGACGTCCCATGCTCCAGGACCACCCAGGCGGAGCCTCTGCTACCTCCGACTCATGCAAGAACACCTGCTTCAGCATCTGAATTCGACGGTCTATGATTTTTTTTGACTCTCTCCAGCCGCACAGTTGGAGCAATCTCCAGCACCAGTAGCGGCAAGTCTGACCAAAGTATGCGGTCTGCTTACTCCAACGACTCCAGCAATACCATCCGGTGATATTCCACTACGCCTTCATGCTCTCTGAAATTATTAACATTATCTAGCTCTTTGCTACTAGCTTTGTGTGGCCGCCCTGACATCTACTCCCACATCTGTGGACTCCAAGTCCCTGTACCAATCTACATCTATGATGGTTCAGGGCACTACTATAAAACTCAAAGGATCTGAGAACTATGTTCTCTGGTCTCGTTCCTTTAAAATATTCATTGGCGGCCAGCAGAAGTCCTATGTCCTTACCAAAATTCCGCCCACAGAGACAGACAAAGACTTTGATACGTGGTTCGTCGATAACTGTCAGGTCATCACCTGGATGACAAACAACGTTGATCCATCTATTGCATCCAATCTCCTATATAAAGAAACAACAAAAGCAATGTGGGAAAGTCTTGAGAATACCTACTCGCAGAAAACTACCAAATTCAGGCTTTCATATATATATATATATATACTAGGATTTGGTCTGCAAACCAAGGAGATACATCCTTGATTGAGTATTACAGGCTGCTGACAGGTTTATTTGAGGAGCTTCTCATTTTTTAACCGGCGTGTTGTGATAAACAGGTTGGGGAACGGACAGAATGGCAAGTATATCGATTCCTATCTGGTTTACACCCTCGATATAAATCCGTGAAGGACCAGTTTCTGACTGCCGATGCATTACCTACTCTTGAAACCATCTTTGGCCGCCTTCAGGAAATTGAGTCTCCTCACCCCCCTCCATCTGTTGAAATATCGGCTCATTTCATAAGAGGACGATCACTCCATTATGGAGGACGGGGACATGACTCTGGTCGAGGACGTGGTCGTACCTTTGGACGCGGTCGCGAATCATCACGGGTCCAAGGGCGTGATCATCCTACTGCTCGCTTTCCCCCGTGTACTCATTGTGGTCGCCTGAATCACCCGTCGGAACGTTGCTGGGCCAAATTTGGCATGCCTTCTAATGCCAACAGTGTATATGAGATGACCCCCTCTGATACTGATTATGAGATCGCTGACCCTAGCCAAGAACGACCTGCGAATGCTAGTCAGCATTCTTTTACTGCCTTTGAATATGCTAGTCTCCGTCAACTACTACAGATTTCTCAAACTAACGTCATCAACTCTGCTTCAACAGCCAGTCTTGCCACAACTTCGGGTATAGTCGCCAGCACAACTACTACATCAAGTCCTCCGTGGATCATCGACTCTGGAGCCTTGACGCATCTAACAGGGGAAGGTAATATTCTTACTTCTTCCTGACCGTCTTCAGTTGTGAAAACTGTACGTGTTGCCAATGGAGCGCACTCGCCCATTACTAGTGTGGGCACTATGGAATTTTCTCCCTCATCCAGACTCACAAACGTGCATTGCGCTCCAGCCTTTCCTCTTAGCTTATTATCTGTTCATAAGCTATGCACTGAGCTTAACTGTCAAGTGATATTTGATAAATTTTGCTGTTACTTTCAGGACATCCGGACGAAGCAGATCTTTGATGGGGTTGTATTATCTTGACATCCCTACTGATTCCAATTTTGCGGGTGTTGCGTCCATTTCCACTGATCCACTGCTATGGCATCTTCGCCTTGGCCATCCATCTGCCAAAGCCCTCTCCATGATGTTCCCTGAACTTTCGTCGCTAAAACCCTTTGAGTGTGAGGTGTGTCAGTTTGAGAAACATCATCGAGCATCCTTTCCTGCTCGAACTGAGCCTCGTCGTTCTATACCCTTCGCTCTAGTTCATTGTGATATTTGGGGACCTTGTCCGGTTCGCACACTTAGTGGCCATAAGTATTTTGTTGTTTTTATTGATGATTTCAGCAAACTATCCTGGGTTTATCTACTAAAAGAACGTTCGGAGATTAATATTATCATCAAAAACTTCTTTCAGTATGTCAAAAATACTTTTTCCACTAATATACAATTTTTTCGTTCGGATAATGTTTTGGAATTCACCCAAAATGACATTGCCACATTTTTTGCTTCTCAAGGGACCATACATCAAACCTCCTGTCCCTATACATCCCAACAAAATGGGATAGCTGAAAGAAAATTAAGATACCTCCTAAACATTGCCCGGTCTCTTCTCTCTCAGATGAAAGTTCCCAAAACCTACTGGGGTGATGCTATATTAACTGCTGTTCATCTTACCAACAGAGTCCCTTCACCTTCTCTAAATAGGTCTACTCCATTCTCTTTAATGCAACAAGCTGGGCATGTTAGCTCCAGCGTCGAGTCGGTTGATTGGAAGGTTTTTTTTCAGGTACCATCGCGTCGAGCCGTACTCCCTACTAGTATATAAAGCGATGTCTTCACCCCAGCGAGACAATTATATAAGTCAGTTTGTCGCCAACTCGTACTATATATCCGGGCGTCGAAGTGAGAACCCCCGAGAAAATCTATATCATTATAGAATGGGAAAAAGACAAATAACATCATATAAATGTCGAGCGAGCTTTAAAGTGAAGTGCCCCCTAACGCGAAGTGGTATAGAAGGCTTTTTGGTAATTAAAGATCCAACTGATCACCACGTCTTTTTTGTAAATATGCAGTTACGAATAATCCTCTTTACTCTACCCCACAGAGTCTCCTTTTCCCCTACCTCTACGGGTCTTTGGTTGTGTGTCATTCGTTCATAAATTCCAAAATACAGATAAACTATCGCCACGTGCGATCAAATGTGTTTTTCTGGGGTACTCTCGCACTCAAAAAGGGTACAGGTGCTATGATTCTCATGGTCATCGCTATTACATCTCGGCTGATGTTACATTTTTTGAGAACACAAGCTTCTTCTCCCATACCATCACCGATATTCCCCTTGAACTTCCACCCCCACCCATCATCTACAAACGAAGAAAAGTATCTGCACCATCAGAAGTCCCTTTACCAGTCTCAGTCTTCCAGGATGATATGCCCTCTCAAAGTATCCCCCACAAGGATGTCCCGGATGATCCTCTCGAGCTTCCAATTGCTCTACGGAAGAGTAAGAGACATTGTACTTCCTATCCTATGTCTCACTACACCTCTACTGCTAGTTTATCTGACTATGACAGACGGTATACAGATGCTCTGATGACTATTTCCATTCCACAAGATCACAACAGTGCCTTACAGGACTCTGGTTGGCGACATGCAATGGATGAAGAAATGGATGCACTTATATCCAGAGGAACGTGGGATCTTGTTCAATGTCCGAAAGGGACTAGACCGGTGGCATGCAAATGGGTCTTTACGATCAAACAATCGCCGGATGGCTCAATTGACAGGTTAAAAGCTCGCCTTGTGGCTAAGGGTTTTACACAAACCTATGGTGTAGACTATTTTGAGACGTTCTCACCAGTTGCACGTATGGGGTCTATCAGGACTATTATTTCAATAACAGCAAATTAATCTTGGCCTATCTTTCTGTTAGATGTGAAAAATGCTTTTCTATATGACAACCTTGATGAGGAGGTATACATGATTCAGCCTCCTGATTATGAAGTCGAGGGGGAGTATGTATGTCGACTTCGCAAAGCAATATATGGTCTCAAGAAAAGCCCAAGGGCATGGTTTGACAGACTTACCACAGAAATTAGCACTCTTTGATTCCAAAGAACAACATATGATTACTCAGTATTTGTCAGGAAACGAGCAACTGGTACCGTTATACTTGCCGTTTATGTTGATGATATGGTTCTCACAGGTGATGATTGCAAGGGGATATCTGAAACCAAGGCCTTCCTTCAAAAGGTATTTGTTACTAAAGACCTTGGTCATCTACGCTACTTCTTGGGCATATAAGTACTTCGTACTACTGCAGGACTTCACCTCTCACAGAGGAAATATTGTCTGGACATTCTTACTGAAGCAGGTGTTCTCGGATGCAAGCCCTCGGGTATCCCTGCAGACCCAAAGAAGCACTTCAGCCTGTCTAATTCTACCTTTGATGATGTCACCCGATATAGAAGCCTTGTGGGTAAACTCCTCTACCTTACTGCCACCAGACCAGATATCTCCTATGCAGTTAGCAGGGGTAGTCAGCACATGGAACAACCGAGTTACAACCACTGGCAAGATGTCCTACAAATTTTACGATACTTGAAGGAATCTCCAGGACGTGGTCTCTTTTATGGGGCAAATGGGCTCACGGATGTTATTGCATATGCGGATGCTGATTATGCTGGTTCCCCAGAAGATCGACGCTCTACTACATGCTATGCGATGATGGTTGGGGGAAATACCGTTACATGGAGGAGCAAGAAACAGACCGTTGTATCCAGATCCAGTGCAGAGGCATAATATAGGGCAATGGCTCAAGCTACGTGTGAGATCACATGGCTATTGGCTTTCCTTCAGGAACTTGGCATAAATGTCACTACTCCTATTCCTCTATATTGTGACAATAAATCTGCAACCTACATAGCCACGAATCCAGTGTTTCATGAATGAACCAAGAACATAGAGATAGACTGCCACTTCGTACGGGATGCTGTCAAAACTAGAAGAATTGCTACTCCACATATTAGCACTGATCTTCAGCTAGCAGATATCTTCACAAAGGCCTTACCCAAGAAACGACTACTGTGGATTATTTCCAAGTTGGGCATGACTGATAAATATGCTCCAACTTGAGGGGGAGTGTTAGAAATATATATATGTATGTAGCAGATCTCTCTAAAGCCCATATAAGGGTATTTCTGTACTTTTCTCCCTCCTGTACTCTCTAGGGTTTCTAGGTTTGTCCTATATATGGACCCCTAGAACCATTGGAATAAGACAAGCAATTTCCTCCTTTTCTAGGTTTCTGACAGTGGGAAAAGGCTTTGTTGTTGTTGTTGTCTATGACTCAGATATGTACAAAGATTTATTTGATTTTTATTGACACTTGGTTTAAGCAAGGGGGTTAATAACCACGAATTATGACAATGAAACTGGGTTTCATCACCCTGCCTCCGATAGCTCTCTATTGTCTTCCCGTCTGTACAGTATGCATATCTCCTCATCTGTCACAGTTCTCTGCGCTCTCCTTAGATCTTGAATCTCATTCTTGTATCTGTAGACTCTTATACGAAGTCTAGACACTTACGGTACTCACTACTTATAACCCACTATCGCACTTTGTGACTACTAGATATGGGACTTCGTTGAGGTGTTACAATCACCGCCACGTATCCATATGACCCATCATTATTCCCAACAATAGTGGTGGTTGTACGCTTTGGGTAGCTCTTTTCTCATATCTCTTTTTGTAAGTGTGCGCCACCCCTTCGATACACATTTCCACTGTTAGAGGGAATCCACTTTGATACTATTTGTCAAAGACCTGGGCCTACACCTAAGCCATTATATGGAGGATAATTGACATTCCCCAATCTAGTACTATTATCGCCCAAACATGCTTAGCTTCCGAGTTCTGATAGGATATGATGCATTAATACTGGTAATGATCGCACCCACATCTAGTAATCACAAAGTGTAATAGTACGCTATAAGTGGTGAGGACTACTACCAAAAAGCTTTATCTTAAGCAATTTGTGATTTGGTCAAGAGGCCCACTTGCGCTTAAGCCCAAGAAGTTGTAAAGGTTAGTTATCCTCTATATAATGGTTCGGGTCTACGCTCGGATCGTTATAAAATGTGTACTCTCTTTCACACTAGGGTACATCTGTATACTTCGTAAAATATCTGTTGGGGAAATTAGACGAGTTTATTCCTTGGAACCCTATGCTCTCTTATATAGAGGAGAGACCTATGGGTAAATTACATAGGAGAATATAACATAAAGAAAAATAAGGAAACGATACAGAAATAAGAAGTATTTCTACACTTCCTCAAGATGGAGCATAGATGTCAATCATGCTCAACTTGATGAACATTTCTGGAATGGTCCTCTGAGCAATGGCTTGGTGAAGATATCAGTAGTTTGATCTCCTGAACTGACATGAGTGGTGGAAATCAAGCCCTTCTGGATCATATCTCTTGTATAATGGCAGTCTACTTCAATGTGCTTCGTTCTTTCATGAAATACAGGGTTGTTTGCAATAAACATGTCAGCTTGGTTGTCATGTTGTAACTGCATAGGAAGAGGTACATCTATATGCAAATCTGCTAGCGCTTCTCGAACCCACATCATTTCTGTGCTTGCTTGTGCCATAGCCCTATATTTAGATTCGACACTTGACCTGGCACCAACAACTTGTTTCTTACTCTTCTAAGAAACAAGAGAGCTGCCAACGAAGACAACAAAGCATGAAGTTGACTTCCTATCTTTAGGACACCCTGCATAGTCTGCATCTGCACATGCAGAAACAGAGAGACTTGATCCTTTTCTCAATAGCAGTCCTGTACCTGGAGAAGACTTTAAGTACCTTAATATCATATATAACATCCATGGGTATCTGTCTGGGTTGCTCCATAAACCAACTCACCCGACTTACTGCAAAAGAGATGTCAAATCTAGTGATAGTAACATACATTAGTTTTCCCACCAACTCTTTGTATCTCCTCCTGTCAACCTCGTAGGTATCATCATCATATAATCTCATGTTGGGATCTATAGGAGTGGTAGAGGGTCGACATCCACTCATGCCTGTCTCGACTAGTATATCCGTAACATACTTCCTTTGGGTCATCACAAGACCCTGCGCATTCCTGGCAAACTCTAATCCTAAGAAGTACCTTAGAGTGCCAAGATCTTTGGTGACAAAATGTCGACCTAAGAATTCCTTTGCTTTCTTTATCCCCTGCACGTCATTTCCAGTAACAAGTATATCATCAACATATACCATGATAACAATTGTACCTCTGGGTGTTCTCTGCACAAATAATGAATGATCCGCATTTGACCTTTTAAACCACTTCTTTTCAATCTGATCCGAAAGCTTTTGAAACCATGCCTTGGGACGTTGCTTAAGATTATATATGGCCTTGTGAAGTCTACACAACTTGAGTTTAGGGCTGATGGGTTGGTTTCAGATTTAGGGCTGCCATCTCTCCTCTATAGGTTCAAACTCGAGTTTAGATCTAGTTCATATGTGTAGGCGAATCTTGACCTATTTACACTAAATAATCATATCTTGCGTTAAGAATGTTTGATTTTGATGTTTTTAGGCTTGTTGGAAAGATATCTGCAAGATATCAATTCTATGTTTCGAGAACTTAAATATCATTGACTTTATGGGAGTCAAAATTGAATATAATTAGGAGAATAAAAGGGTTGCTTGTTAGATCCTTGTAGATATTTATTAGATTGTAAGCAAGCTAGGAAACTAGATGTATAAAAACACTTTCATGTTTTAAAAAAAGCTGGCCCAATCTACCCACAAGTGTGTGCATTTATGAATTTGTTAAAAAATGAGTTATCCTAAAGCCTTATTGGCCTCAGTTGTCCACCGAAGAGTTTTTTTGACCATTTTCAGTTGAAGTTACTTAATAATGATGAGCTGTAGTCCTTAGGATAGACTGCCCTCTTGGTGATACAAGAGGATGATGTGTTGGATGTGTGCATTTGATTTTTTCTATTGGTGGGATAATATAGTGCTGATAGTTAACCAAGACTCCCCATTCCTCACCTTGGCTACATTCATGCAACCCCCCTCTTCACACTCTCTTCAAGCTAGGTTTCGAAGGGCCCCTTTGGTAACTTGGTTGGGTTGGAGAAACCTCCAATTAAAGGGTTAGTCAGATTGGTAACCCTTCTGTAAATAGTAGCTGTTTGGATGGTTACAATTGTCAGAATGCAATATGTGACATGACATCATATATTTGTGTTATATTGATTAGGTTTATGATGTTAACATGTTTTTTATGTAAACTTTTTAATTTGAAGATGGCTGGAGTTATTATAACTAAGAAAAAGTGAGATCCATACAAGTAGGTCCAACCCAGGATTGCATGGTATCTAAGTGCACCTTTGTTGTGTCTGCTAAGGGAAGGGTTCATCAGTTTTTTTTATAGAAGGGAACAACTAGTATCTACAGTTGTATGTCTGTGTGCAAATAGAATTTCATAATGGTAACACATGAATCACATCAAATGATTTATTACTTTAGTGACATGCTGATTCCTACTATTTGTTCATATCTGTGTTCTTGGTTTTATCTAGACCATGGAATGAAAAATCGCACCTCGAGGCGCTCGAGGTGTACGCGTCGAGGCGAGGCAGTCAATTTTGGTGGTGAGGCGTACGCCTCAACCCTAATGCAAGGCGGGTGCCTTGAGCGGAGAAAACGCCCTGAGGCGGTTGCGCCTTGAGGCGACCTGAGGCGTTCGCTGAGGCGATTTAGGGTTTAAGTGGCCCGATTCTGCTCGACCTGCTGCTCTCTTCCCTGTTCGAACAACGCAAAAACCCTAAGGCGAGTGTGAGAGGCAACGCCAGCACCTCCTCGAGCACCCAAAGAACCTAAGGCGAGGGGCTCGGTGAGACTCTCGAAGCTCGCGGGCCTCCGCCTGACTTTCCTCCGACTCCTCCCTCCTAGGAAAGTCCCAGCCGGTGGAGTTGCAAGACTTTCCGCCACCTCCTCCTCATATTAGATATGTTTTTTTGCACCTATTTCCTAATCCTTGATTCTCTGGCTAATCCCTGATATGGTACAAAGCAAATGGTGACCAAAATCATGGATCATGATTTTAATCAAGATCTATATCATTTTTTAAAACATAAAAACATTATTTTTTGTAAAATTGCAAAACACACTTACAGAATTTATTTCAATTTATATAATTTAAATCAATCTACTTGACTTTTATTTTCCTTTGTAATAATGTAGGTAATTTATATGCTATATCATGCATATATGATTGGAGAAGTGTCATTTTAATCTAATTGAACTATTCATTTTAGTTATCTTTTTGTGGGTTTGTTGTGAATCTTGTGAATTGTGATTATTGTGAATATGTGATTCATACTTTGTTGGAAATTTAATTGTTTGTTTGTTTGTTTGTTATGTATTTGTTTTTGTTTAATAAATTTCAGAAATGCCGAAAGCGAACAAGAGATGTGTGAAAGATTCCGAAGGAGGTCGAAGCGACCCTGGGTGGAAATATTGTGTCCAACTCGAAATGGACGAGTCTATGAAGGGCAAGGGTTATGTTTATGTACAATGAAATTTCTATGCTAAGAGAATAACCGGTGGAGTTGCAAGACTCAAGCACCACCTTGCCTAAACTGGGAAAAATGTTAAAGCATGCCCAAAAGTCCCAGTCGAAGTATCAAATGAAATGAAGTGTTTGCTAGCAGTGCATGAAGAAAAAAATAGAAGAGCTATGGAGGAAATAGAAGAACTTTGTAGGATATGCTTATGGTATGGAAGAACCTCGTGGGAGTAACGATCCTCAAACATTGACATGAGGATCTAGCAGTGTGAAGCAGGTGAGGGGTCCTATGGACTTATTTGTTGGTGTCGGTTTGGGAGGTCTCGTTCTTGGAAGTACAAATATCCTCGAAAGCAGCATCAGACAACATTGAATGCATCATGGAAGAAAGAGGAGAGGACTCGTGTTTGTCGTGATATTAGAAGATTTTTCTTTGAAATTGGATTATCATTCAATTGTGCAAATAGTACATCATTTCAGACAATGCTTCATTCTGTTGGTGCATTTGGGAGGGGATCGAGACCTCCAACAACATATGAGGTCAGATCTTGGATATTGAAGGCATGCTTCTTGGGCAGAGACGGGATGTAGTATCATGTCTGATGGTTGGACTGACACAAAATGTCGTTCACTTATCAATTTTTTAGTGAACAATCCAACTGGGACTTGGTTCTTGAAGTCCATTAATGCATCTGATAGAACAAAGAGTGCACAATTACTTTTTTCTCTGCTCGATGATGTAGTTGAGGAAGTTGGAGAAGACAACGTCATACAAGTTATAACTGATAATGCCTCAAACTATAAAGCTGCTGGAAAATTGTTGATGGAGAAGAGAAAACATTTATATTGGACCCCTTGTGCTGCCCACTGCATTGATTTGATGCTAGAAGACATTCTGAAATTGCCTTTGCATGCTTCCATTTTCAAAAAAAGCCAAAAGAGTCATCAACTACATCTATGCTCATGGTTGGGTTTTGTCCATGATCATGGCAAAGATTGGGGGAGATTTGGTCTGACCTGCCATTACACGTTTTGCTACGGCTTTCCTGACGTTGCAAAGATTGATCACTGTTAGGCAAGGTTGCAAAAGTCGGTAGTCGGTACTCGGTCGGTCAGGTCACGGACTAAGGATTAATCGACAGTCAGGCAATTAATCGGATTTAGTCAGGCTTTAATCGGCTTTGATTTTTTAAATATATAAACCATTTTTATACATATATTATTATATATTTACATAAATTTGTATAGTTTTTTACTATCATAATGAATCAAAAGAAGTAGTTGAATTTAAATAAAATAGTAACTGTATTAGAGTAAGTTTGCTTTTAAAAAAGTAAAAAAACATGCTATCTTCAAGCAAAAATTGGTTGACTAGTGGGCATGGTCAGAATTAATCGGTACTTGGTCGGTCACCCACTGACTAGACTAGTCGGACCTACTAGTCGGGTTAGTCGGGTGACTTTTACAACATTGCTGTTAGGGACTCTCTCGAGTCATTTTTTTACTTCCTATGAATGGAAGAGGAGCCCCTGTTCTTCGAAGCTCTGGGGACAAACTTTGTGCAACACAATTTTGAGACGCAAATCTTTTTGGCCCGGTGTTGTCTTTGTATTAGCACAACCAAACTTTTGGTTATGGTTTTAAGGATGGTTGATTCTGAGAAATATCCTCCAATGGGATTCATTTCTGAAGCCATGGACAGAGCCAAGGAGGAAATTGCACATGCATTAGGCAATGAAGAAGAAAAATACAAACCATTTTGGGACATCGTGGATGCTAGGTGGGATCGCCAACTTCATACTCATTTGCATGCTGTCGCCTGACTTTCTTAATCCCCAATATCACTACGAGCTCTCATTTTCCACGCTCGCGGAGATAAAAATTGGATTGTATGCTTGCATGGAGAGGTTGATAAGTGATCCCTTGGAGAGGGAGAAAATAGATCTACAAATAGATGCTTTCAGGAGTGCACGAGGCTTATTTGGATATTCTAATGCTATGAACACACGCAAGAAGAGGAGTCCTGGTATGTCTTCCCTTAATCCTCTCGATCTATTATTCATTACTTTTCATTATCAAATCTAACCATATATTATGGATTTATTAACATCATCAGCTGAGTGGTGGAGGGCTTTTGGAGATGACACTCCTGAGCTAACCAAATTTGCCATAAAAATTTTGAGTTTGACATGTAGTGCGTCTGGTTGTGAACACAATTGGAGTTCATTTAATCAGGTAGTATTTTGAATTGAGTAGGTCATAAACATAGTTTGAATATATTCTAAGCCTGACCATGTGAATTGGGTAGGTACATACGAAGAGGAGAAATCGACTCTCACAAGCAAAACTCAATGATTTGGTCTATGTGACGTTCAACTTGAAGTTGAAGCAGAGGGAGGTCAAGAAAAAGACTATGGAGGACCCCTGTGCTTGAAGATGTGGATTTTGGTGATGAGTGGGTTTCAGAGCTTCAAACGTGTGAATATGGTGCATATCAAGAGCTTGATTCAAATACTCGTCTGGAAGAGGATGTTGAGGAAGCTGAGAAAGAACAAGATGATTCTCATAGGAAGAAGAGAAAGAAAGGTACATGTGATGTTAAACTTATTTCATTTTAATAAAAATACAACATAATAATAAAATAACAATGGTATTGTATAATGTAGGTAAAGATGTAGTTCATATTGATGAGGACGAGGTCCATATTGGAGATGATGTTAGTGATGAAGATGATGATGAAGAAAATTTAAACTACATGGATGATTCATTGGATGATCCATTAAGCAGTAGCGGATCAGAGGATGCTAGTCTTGCTTCCGATGTTAGAGTTCATGGCAATGATTAGAAGATTTTTGAAGTCTAGAAGAGAAGTGCATGAATTGGCATTCTACTTTTTGAACTAGAAATAGGATTTGAAATTTGGAAGTTGGAACTTATAATGTTTTGTACTCTTTATTTTGTCATGTGTTTATTTGTTTAATTCTAACATTTGGTACACTGCAACTGCAAGTCTATGACAATGATGGATTGCAATAGAATTCCTTTACTTGTTTTATATGCTTCAAGATTTGTGTTATTGTATTTTTTTCTTAATATTTATATACTAGAATATGTTAGATTACTAATTTTTGGGGGAAGCCTTGGCTTACGCCTCGACCGCCTCGAGGCTACGCCTCGCCTCACTTCTGTTGGAACCGCCTCGTTCCGCTTTTCGTTCTTTTAAACCTTGATCTAGACACACACTGAGTATATTTTCTCTGTATGTCTTTTTAAATATGTGCTTGTGCACCACTGCTGTTTGCTCATTATTGATTTGGTCATTTTGAATTTACTCTCGGCAGGAAAGTAACTGTTATTCCTTTATCTTGATGAAGTGAGAGAAAAATTTTATGACACTTTTCTGTTGAAGCCTGTTGAAAATAGTATTATTTTAATTATGTATGTTAGAGTTAAATTGTCATGTATTTTCTGTATATTAATGTGCCTATCTATGTTAAATACTTGTCAAAAAGACTGAGCCCTAAACTGTACTCCCTGTTTCAGGAAAGTGCAGATAATGTATCTGCAGATTCTAGCTCACCTACAAAAGATGCTTTGCTTGAGGAGGCTTGCAAGAAATATGACAAAGCTACCCAACTTTGTCCCTCTCTTCATGATGTATGTTCTTGTTTGCACCAAAGTACTGCTGTTATTTACCACCCAAATTAGTCAATTTTTTTATTTTCGTGATTTCCTGGTTCCATTACCAACACAATATCAAAAATCAGTCCTTACTTTTCATGGATATTATTGTATCATTAGTCTAATTATGTTTTCACATATGCAAGATTTCTTTTGCGGTTAGCAGGAATTCAGGAAATTGGTGACCTCGAAATATTGACACATTTGTTGATTTAATAGGTGCATCCACTGGTTATGTTTAAATTTGTGTATCCTCATTCCTATATTTATACCATGAATACCAAGGAAAGCCCTCCAAAAGTTTCTGCTCATTTTTTAATTGGGTAGCGAAACAGAATTTAAATCCGTTTGTATGCTTTTCTGGTGTTTTTTTTGAGATTGTTGAATTTAAACAGGTCTTACTACTCGATATTTATGTAATCATATTATTCTTTTGAACTATTAATTATATTGTAACCAATTATAATTTTGTGCAGGCATTCTATAACTGGGCTATTGCTATTTCTGATCGGGCTAAACTACGCGGGAGAACAAAGGAAGCTGAAGAACTATGGAAGCAGGCATGGTCTTAATCCTTGTTATTCTGTCAATGGTCCGCAGAATTCTTCCTTTTTCTGAAAATTGTTGCAGAAGTATTTTGCAAAATGTACTATCTTTATATTCTTAGTTGTAAGTTTAATTTCTCAAGACCAGCTATTACCCGAATTATATTTGTTCATAGTTAAAGAATCCGTTTGGTTCGCCCCTCTTAAAGTGGGAAAAAGACTTGGTTACTGTCATTTCACTTTTTCTATAACTGTAATTTCAACTTTTCTCTCTCTAAAAGTCTTTACCTTCGACATGCTTTCAAACTGGACTACTCCTTGGCAGCTTTTCTCATTGAATCACAAATAAACTTTTTGTTGTATCATATAGGTGCAGCTCTTTTCCTCTTCTACATTTTTAATTAGTTATGTAAGGATGATCTAAAATGTAATACAACTACTTTTTACAAAATAGCAAATAGTGGCGTTTCAGAAAGATATGGCCTATAAATTTTGTAAAACCTCTACTCCCATATACTTTAATTTTACATCAAATTGATTAATAACCTATAAATGAATTCATATAGTAACAATTGTGTAGAGGCCAAAGGATGGCTAGGACTTCGAGAGTCATTCTCCTTGATTCATACAAAAGAAAGTTGTATAAACGAGTTTATAATTTACCTTGACAAGGTTGACAAATAAGAGGCTCCAAATTACACACTCTACAGAGTTTGATACCCTCAAACATATCGTATGTGCCAGATACTTGTGTTCTCTCATGTTTTCCTTGTAAGGAAAGCTTCCTTAGGGAGGAAAGAAACTAGCTTCCTTAGGGAGGAAAGAACCTATCTAAAAACTCACTATTGTAGGCACCTTGTGGTTATATATCTAGTTTTTTTCGCATGAATATTGTAATAACTTGGTAGATCCTCTTTTCCCATGCTACCGACTGGTAAAATAAACTCAACATGAGTTCTGTTGAATGTTTTTTCTTACTTTGGCTTCCATGTAATTCTCCTTATGACCTTTGTATACAAGGAAAGATTGGTGCTCCTGAAATAGCAACTCATTCATTCCTTTTCAAGTTGGTGTTACATAGATGATCTTGATACCTGTCATCATCTCGGCTCTCTATCTTTCACCACCAAATATACATTATTGTTCACCTAAACCGTGCTTCAAATTGTTGAAGCTTTATTAAGGCTTGCCACCCTCTTTTTTTAGAAGAGAAAGGGTGGTATCCCAAGTTGGGATCCACCACAACTTATATTAATAAAAATAAGAATATAAAAGGCAGTATACCTAAATTGCACAGAGGAGAGAAGGGCCTGCCACCCTCTTGGCATGGGTGCTTTAAAGCAATGCTGCTAAGGCCTCGCTAATCGAAGGTCTTCCCGATTCCATTCACCTAAATTGCATCAGCTTTGAGGTGGCTTCAAGGAGGATTCAAACACTCGTTGCAACTCATCATTAGAGCTACCACAACTTTCTCTCTAGTCGATGGCGAGCGCGAGAGGGAGTGGGAGCGGCGAGCGTGGTGCGAGTTCTCGGGCGTTCGCTGGGAGTTCGAGGGCGGCCGACGCGGGTGCCTCAGTCGAGGTTCTCCGGGGTGCGTCGCAGTCTGAAGGGGGCTTGGATGGCGGTTCGAAGGTTGCGGTTGATGGTTCGAAGGTTGCGGTTGAGGGTTCGAGGGATGCGGTTGGAGCTGCGAAAGGCAAGGACGTCGTCTTCCTCGGTCAAGGCACTACGGCTAAGGAGGATGCTGCGGCGGGCGAATGGACGGCGGTTTCTCATAAGAAGGCTGGCAAGCGCTGCTTCAGGTGTGGGGAGTGGGGTCATCTTGCCTCTGCTTGTCCCCTGCCTCCACGTTGCTTTGCATGCGGGGCTACGGGGCACCGCCATGCCTCTTGCAGGTGGGTTCGACAGCGCAGCTCGGTCCAGTCCGGGGTGATTCCCTCTTCCTTCTCGGTGCGTTCGGTGCATGCTCCTCATACCGGCCGCTCCACATGGCGGGAGGTCCCGGCGCGCTCATACGCGCAGGTGGTGGCCCCTCCTTCTCTTCCGACACCCACTGTCTCTTTGGTTAATACGGAGCACAATCAGTCGCATGGGGAGGCCGCGGGCGGCGGCTCCGCGTTGGGTGCAACTTCTTCCGCGCACGGGGCTGCGTCGACGTATGATACCTCTCTTGCTAAGGGCTTGCATGTTTCGGCCCCGTCTCCGTTTGCTCTGGACGTGGGCCTCGACTCTTCTCGCTCGGTGCTTATAGGGGTTGCTCGTCGCCCCGACGTCGATTGGGAGTTGGTGAAGAAGCATGTTCTTGGTTCTCTGGGCCCCTCGTTTCTTGGGGATTTCTGCGTGCTGGATGCCTCTCACTGCTGCGTTCGCGGGCTCTCCTCACAGCTTCGGGATTTCTTGTTGACTCAAGGCTCTAATGATGTCGTTCTTTGGCGGCCACCTCGGGTGGCTGATGGAGCTTCTTCTTCGACCGAGGTTTGCATGGCTTCCATTACAGGTGTTCCATTCCTTTCCAGAACTATCCCCGTGCTCAACAAGGTGTTTCAATGGTGGGGATCAGTCCTCTCCATCTTCGATGACGGCCTCTCTCCGATGGCCGAATGGCAGTCCTTGAAGGTCCTCTTTGAATGCAGTCCGGGTGTCCTCCGCGAGGCGAATGGGCGGTCGTTCTTTGGGTCTCTCAAGATCGGCAGGTGGAGGTTTAAGCCTGAACTTAATGTTATTCCACCTTCTACGACGGTTTCAGCTTCTCCGACGGTGGTCGACGCCCAGCTCCTCCATGATTCGCCGGCCGTCGTCGGTCCGGGCCGCAACGACGTTTCGTCTTCGCCGCTTCACGTGGCACGTGACGCTTCACTTAACTCTTGCCACGTGGAGCCTTCTGTGGTTATTTCCGAGGAGGCGCCATGCAATCTTGATGTTGTGGGATTTTTCGAGACGCCCTTTCAGGTTCCGCTGCTATCGCACGTATCTTCTGAACTCCCTGTCGTGGGGGTTCCCGAGATCGATTCGCCCTCTGCTTTCCCTCGGTTCGGATCCACCCCAGGTCTGCGTTTTCGGTATTCGGATCTTTCGGCGGATCTCCCCTTTTCGCGGGGCGGTACTTCGGTTCAACGCGGATCTTGGCCGAGGCCCACTTTTAAGGATATTCACACCTCTCTGCCCGACTCCTTTGTGATTCAAATTGAGGCTCTTCGCTTGGATGCTAACACTCCTCTGGTCCCTTCGACTCCGATGCGAACTCCCCTATCTGGCTTGACACTTTCTCTCCTCGACCGTCAGGAGCTCTCCTTACAGGTACAGGGATGGACTCTTCTTTCAGACGCTTTGGATCTATATACAGCAGGCGCAATCCCTCTATCCAAGCGGCTCAGGTGATACAATCTTGCTCAACTCTGCGGGAGGCTGCGGCTGAGGCCGCGGGCGTTCGCGGTATTGAGGGCGGCGAGGGAGGCCCGGACGTTGATGCACAGGGGATGAATGAACAGGGGACGAATGCCGGCAGTTGCTGATTGGTGGATATATTTTCGTTCCTCTGTGTTTTTTGGGCGTTTTTTTTGGTTATCTTAATGAAGGTTCTGTCTTGGAATGTTCGCGGCCTTGGGGACTTGGTCAAACGTCGGTCCCTGGGTTCCCGTCTCTCTGAATGGGGTTGTGACGTTGCTTTTATCCAAGAAACAAAAATGGCGGCTATTGATGATTATTCATGGCGTTCATTTGGTGCCGGTCCCTTTGATGATTTCCGTGCGATTAACGCGGTCGGATCCGCCGGGGGATTACTTGTGACATGGCGATCTCGTTCGTTCTCTTTTAGCTCTATGCTCGCTGGCCGTCACATGCTTTCGATCGTTTTGGAGCGAGTCAACTCTTCTGCTATGATGGTTTTCTCATGCATATACGCGCCAACTTGCCATATTTTACGTCGGGAACTATGGGACGACATGCGTGAAGCTGCTAATTCCTTCTCGGGGATTCCCTGGATTCTGGGGGGTGACTTCAATGTCACCATTCACTCCTCCGATCGGCCTCGCGGGAGGGGAGGCCGCGACCCTGGCTCGCAAGACTTTTTGGACTTGATTGATGATTTGGCGCTAGTAAACTTGGTCCCGAACGATGTTTCCTACACGTGGCGGAATAGCTCTTCTCGCTCTCGGATTGACCGCTTCCTCGCTAATGGCTTGGCTATGGACTCATTCCCTCTTTGTTCTGTTGGTTCGCGGCCCCACGCATTCTCGGATCATCCGCCTATTATTTGGGACTCTGGTGATGGCATTAACCCTCGGGGGCTTTTCCGCTATGAAAAGTGTTGGCTTTTGGAACCAAACTTCAAAGATATCGTCCAGAATCATTGGTCCCAGGTCCCTGTCTCGGGCTCGGCGGCCTCTAAACTTACTCAGAAGCTCTCTTCTCTTCGGAGGGTCCTCGCTGACTTCAAGACTACCACCAGACATTCCCGGCATGCTGCTCGCGTCGACGTGGAGGAACTTATCATGCATCTCGATTCCGCGGAGAACGAGCGCGAGCTTACTGTGGACGAGCTTCGGGAACACTCTTCTGCCCTTGCACGGGTTCACGAGGAGGATAAGAAGAGAACTATTGAATGGCGTCAACGCTCAAGGGAAAAATGGATCAAAGAAGGCGACGCCAACACGGCTTTCTTCCATCGGGTGGCTAGCAACCGAAGACGCCTTAATTCTATTCGGTCCATATCCATCAATGATGAGGTGTTCTCGGGGGATTGCGAGATGGGAAACGCCATCACAGACCACTTCAGACGTGTTTCTTCTGCTCTCCTATCTCGGCGGTGGCGTTGGCTCGGGGCGGGGGCTCCCTATATTTCGGACGAGGATTCCGCTTTCCTTACTCGTCCTATTTCTTTGGAGGAGATTAAGGCTGCCGTCTGGGGTTTGAACCTCGATTCTTCTCCGGGACCCGACGGTTTTCCCGTCACCTTTTACTGGGACTTCTGGCACGTTGTATCGGGGGACGTCTTCGAGGTCGTCTCTGAATTCTGTAATGGTAACTTCGGCTTCGATCGTATCAACCGGGCAAATATTGTGCTTATTCCTAAGAAGACCCCGGCGCTTCGCTTTGACGATTTTCGGCCTATCTCCTTATCCAATGCTATTTATCTTACTGTGGCCAAAACTTTGGCCAACCGGCTATCTCGGATCTTGGATGGCCTTATCTCGCATGTTCAAGGGGCCTTCATTAAGGGTCGGCATATTGCGGATTGCATTCTCGTCGCGTCGGAAATTGTGGCTGATTGGAAGAAGGAAAAAAGGAAGGGGCTTCTTTGGAAGATTGACTTTGCAAAGGCTTACGATTCTATTGATTGGCGCTTCCTCAGGTCCGCTTTGCGTAGGCGGGGATTCCCTAATCTCTGGATTGCTTGGATGCGCAGATGTGTCTCCACGGTCTCGCTCTCTGTGCTTATCAACGGCCGGCCGGTCGGTGGGTCTTTTCAGCATCGCAGGGGGGTGCGTCAGGGCTGCCCCCTGGCGCCCCTCTTTTTCGTTCTTGCCTCGGACGTGTTGGCGCGTATGGTTGACCGCGTCATTGATGCGGGCCTCACTATGGGATTCCGTAAGGGGGAGTTTTGCGTGCCTTTAATCCTGTTCGCGGACGACACGATCTGCTTCATTGAGGGGGGTCCGGATGAGGTGACGGGGATGGCACATACTATTGCTATTTTCTGTGAGCTTTCTGGGATGTCGACTAACGCCGCCAAATGCATCGTGGTGCCTTTCGGCATGTCTCCGTCGGAGGCGGAGGAGTGTAGCCGTTTGCTTGGCTCTCGGCTTGGGGAGCTTCCTCTCCCTTATCTTGGTGTTCCTCTTTCGGTTGGGCGGGCCCATTCTAATGATTGGCGGGCTGTTACGGAGCGGATGGGGGCGCGTCTGGCGGGCTGGAGGGCCGCCTTGCTTTCCCGGGGTAGTCGTCTTGTCCTTCTTAAATCCGTCCTTTCTTCTATTCCGATTTACTTCCTATAGGTTCGTAAAATGCCCGTGGGAATTCGAGTACGCTTGGAAAAATGTATTCGGCGATTCTTATGGGGTTGTTCGGACGGAAGCGGCAGAGGTGTTCATTTGGTCGCCTGGGATGTGGTGACCATGCCAAAGAGGTCCGGGGGGCTTGGTGTACGAAGCTTGGATTGCGTCAACGATGCCTTACTTCTGAAATGGGTGAGTAAAATCTGGGGCAAGGATGATTCTTTTCTTTGTAATGTCCTGTGGGCGCTTTTGGGCAGCGACTGGTTCGGCTTTATGCGCGGGGCTTGGCGTGTCCACTCCTCTCATTTCTGGCGCTGTGTTTATGATACGTTAAGGAGGTACCGGACGCTGTTCACCCCGGTGCTTGGCACGGGTGCTATCTTCAAGTTCTGGCTCGACGACTGGTCGGGGGGAGGTCCCTTTCAGACGCGCTTTCCGAGGTTGTTTTCTCTGGCGTCGAATCGGCTTGCCTCTGTCGCGGATTGTTGGACCAATGGCTGTTGGTGCCCTACATTCTTGGGTGTTCTTTCGGATCAGCGCGCTGTGGAATTAGCCTCGCTGCTGGAGGCTCTCTCATCTACGGCCTCTTCCTCTGCTCTGCGGGACCATTGGACTTGGAAGGATGGGGTTTTCTCCACTCGCAAGGCGTTCAGGGCCCTGCTCTCTCCCACCCCTACTTTGTCCACTCCCCTGGTGCGCGACTGTGCTTTCTTCTGGGGGCTTCGCTTGCCGGCGCGCATCGCCTTCTTCTTATGGGTGCTTCGTCATCGGCGTTTGATGACCTGGGATCGCTGCGCCAAGTTCCTTCCCCACTCTAGCGTCATGTGTCATCTTTGCGGGGATGCTGAAGAAACGGCCGATCACCTCTTCTTTCAATGTATCTTGATTGCGAGGGTCTGGGACGACGTTGCTTGGGCTCGTACGGACAATATTGAAGACTTTTGCTGCATCCTTTGGTCCAACAGGACGAGGGTTAGGTCTGATCTGTTGGGCCCCATCGCGCGGCTTTGGTCCATTTGGCGCGCACGAAATGAGGCTATCTTCTCGGGGATGCGTTTTTATTGGGAGAACGTGACCATCGCGGCTAATAGATTTATATCAGACTGGTGTAGTTAATTGGGTCACGACATTTGTCTGCCGTTTGTCTACCTTGTATTATTATTCTCCTTCTCCGTCTTTCCTCCCCTCTTACCCCCGTAAGTATCTCTCGCCTTTCTCTTTAGTTAATATATAATGATGGGTCGAGCACCAACGAGTGTTTCCCCCTTTTTTTGAGCCTAAAAAAAAACTTTCTCTCTAGTCGGTAGCACTGTCATATTAGGAGATCTTTAGGTGCTGATCATCCTTTCTCCGTGATTTTTGCACCCTTAGATGGACTCTGCCTCGATCTTCCTATCAAAGGTGATTTGGTGACCGATCATCCCTTTTGACAAGCCAATTGCCGAGCTTTGATGAGCATTCCACACATCAAGGCATACATGTCAAGGCATACTTCCATGAAAATACCTCGAGACTATAGCCCCAAGCAACCTTAATGAGTAGCCTCGAGCAACCTCAATGAGGCGTACACATCATAGTGTTGAATCACACTTCGAGATGCTGAGGTGTAAGGCGCAGTTGAGGTGCCGCCTAGGTTCCTATGTGTCATGTCCCTTGCCCATGACACTTAATTAGGTTTTCAGTAGATTTATCTTCCACCATTCAAGTTTACTCTTCTTTGCTTTGAATTAGGTTTTCGATAGATTTCTCTTCCACCATTCAAATTTACTCTTCTTTGCCTTAGAAGTACGTCTTCGGGGGCCCTCCTGCACTGCCGTAGGGGCTTCCAACGCCCTCCCGAGCCGATGTTGGGTGCTCCTGCCGCCTGCCCCGCCGAGGAAGGGGTCCAAGCACCCCTTGTGGGTCGTCGCGAGGGATTTTCATGCTGATCCGAGATCTCTTCTAGTTCGCAGTTCGTGATATCTTCTGATTTCTATCTTGTTGTGCGGCTCTAGACCTCGCACGAAGACCTAGGGATGGTTGTATGAGTCTATAGATGCAACTAATCCCTCCTATGGTTCTGAAGACGCTTTTTTATTCCCGTGATATACTCCTCAGTTGTTCTGCGTCTTGACCTCTTGGTACAATGTCAGAGAACAAGGGTGATGTTTTCTCCTCTTCCGGTGCCTTCAAAGGCCTGACACCTATCATGAAGATGGACGGGACCAACTACGAGTTATGGTCCATGCAGTTTCGTACCCTAATGTAGTGTCACAACAAGGAGCACATTCTGACTGATTCGAAGCCGGCGGACAAGACTGGGGCAAATGCATCATGAAAGTAAGACGATGCCTATGCTCATATCTGGCTCTCTGGAACACTTATCACGGAGATCACTAATGATATTGTTAACCAACCAACTGCATTAATGGAAGGACATATCGATATCAGTATCGATATCGGTACCATGTCGATACCGATATATCGCCGATATATCGGTGGTATATCGACGCCATATCGCCGACACCGGGATTCAGCTCGCCTTTTTTGCCTGTCGATACCCGATATCAGACATATCGGTGATATATCGGTGACCTGTCGATACCGATATATCGCCGATATATCGCCGATATATCGGGATACGGCCTTCCATCCAAAGGCTATGCGGGATAGATTGGCAGACACATGCAGGCAAGCAAAGAATGAGAGAAAGATTCTT